>MNCI01005835.1:909592-946759 GCA_015680685.1 Gnetum montanum
GACTTGCTTAACCATACACCGTGACATATACAAGCAAGCCTGGGAAGACAACGAACGATTAACCCCAAGTGTTTCTTGTGGCGTTAAGGCATTTAGTCTGCGGAGTTCGAACGGATCGTGCGTGCACGCTCGTATTCATATGGTTGAGTGTAGGGGTACCTCACCACTCATCACATCCAAAGATATGTAGTCCAATTAAAACTTCATATAACTCAACATTAAATACTAAAATCAAACCCATGACCTAGAGCTTCCAAATCAAGTGTCTTACCACTAGGCTAATCCCTCATTATTATGTATGATGTTACACATTAGTGATGTCCTTCAGTGATGCTATTATGAATGTCTTATGTAGTTAACATCACATTTACTAATAGTTAAGTTGCCTCGAGTAGCAGGCCCTCCTTTCATGTCTATTAAGTTTAAATATGATGATTCATTGATGGGTCTTGTATCATCCATTTTCTGTCTCCAAGATGAAGTTAATTAATCTCTAATCTCTTTGTTTTATTTTTGAATTTTATTATTTCCTCTTGTTATGTTTAGTGTTAGTTTTGTTCTCTCAAGTGGCTAATCTATGAACCTTTCCTAGTGTCTTGTGGTCCTACAAATAAGTTTCTTTTAGCACCTCATAGGTGTTTTCTTTAAGTTGTGATAATACAACTTTATTATTGTCATTTTCTTTCAAAAAGAAGAAGAAGAAGAACTTTTTATTTCAATAAAAAATATCTATGAGAATCAAATGTAATGAAAATAGATTCCATATGCTTAATAGGATCAAGAAGATTAGCAATTTACCACTTAGCCCTATGAAGAATCAATAGAAGGCTATATAATTTGACAAAACATGGAGCTTTAAAATATTTTTTAAATTAAACATCAAAATTTGGAGTTGATTTTTAAATGATTAACACTACATGTGTATTATAAATAATTATATAAATTAGAGCATGGTAGATTAAAACATTACCTGGCTCAACTAGTAGAAAAAAAATAAGAATAGTACCTAACGTGAATGACTTGAATAGTATGTTTTTACATCACATCATTTAACTGCTTATGAGGGAGGTGACCCAAAATTTGAATAAATACATTGTGATATATTTAGGAATCATCATTTGAAATGATGATAAGGAAGTTGTTTCTTAAGTTGGAAGATATGGGTTTAAACCTACACATAGCCACTCGAGAAGATGTTAGGCTTTCACTCATTTACTAATTCTTCTAGAACCTCGATTAGCAAGATGAGCATCGCGGCTCTAGGTGATGATCCTTTACATATCATGATGTGAGATTAACAACTAATGATTTATATATATTGTTAGGAATAATAAAATTAAACATATTATTTGTACTATCACTAGAAAAAGGCATCACAATTTTTCAGTTGCCAAATTATAAATATGCATTTTAAGGATCATTAGAAATTTAATCATTAGTAGAATAAGTATAAATTTTAATATTGATAGGAGAAGTTAGAAGTAATTCAAAACCCTTCATGAGGAAATATCATATGGAGAAATTAATTTCACTGATAAAACTTAGCCAGACCAACATTTTTTACCAAATGATAATTTGAATCTAAATTATAGATCATTTCTAATTGTTAAGAAGAAATTGATTAATATTTACATGATATCATTATGGAAATATCTCTTCTGAACTCAAAGTAATTTGACTATAGGTACATACCAAGACATATATTTAACATAATATTTTAAAACAACTATATAAGAATATAATAATTCCTTAAGTGTAACTTCAACTAGAAACCTCTTATCTAACAAGATAATCAACTAATGACTTGAGCCACCTATCATTGACTAAGTATAAGTTATTTAAATTGTTGAACATTTTATTTACAAAGCTACTCTTAAACATCAATCAACATCATCTAAAGTCCTTAAAGAATGCATTTTGCAAAGGTGAACTCTATATGGACCATACCTTAGAACCTAAATGAGCTATACAAATGAAATCCAATGATAAGTTAAACTTGAATAAACCAAGTACATATGTAAAGATTATGCCTTGCTGGTAGTTTAAATGTTGCTTCCTTTCCAAAATGGGGCCTAGAAGCAGTATGGAGATTCTCTTGGGGTTTATGCTATCTTAATCATCATTCCTACTTCTTAAGAACTACATAGCCATGATTCTTTGTGGACTACATCACAAGGATATGTAGGAACTTTTAATTTTGGCTTTTGACATGGATACTTTTCTTACTCTATGGAGAATGAGTTTAGAACTAGATGTGTGTAGTATAGGGGCATGTCGTAGCTCTCTTGAGGATCTTTGTATCTTTATGTGTTTGCTAGTGCTCTTTATGAATATTGTATGTGTATGCATCGCATTGGTCTTATTGCTTATATGATTAATAAGGCATCTTCATGATGCTCCTAATGTCTGGACTAACATGTGCTATAACTTGTGTTATTCTTGTAGGTTACGTGATTATTGAGGTATAGTCTATTTTGAGTTCATTTTGGAACACTTAGAAACTTTGGAGCTCAAAGTAGTGCTAAGTAATACTCTTCAAAGTGGCATCGCCACAACATAAACATATTTAAAGTTATTTGGCTCTCATATTAATAGACAAAATTTGTTGGTATATTATAATGGTGATATTAATAAGTGGGCTACTCTTAAGCACTAAAAAAAGCCTAAAAAAAAAAGATTTTATCTTCAAGATTTTAGTAATATCTTTTTTTCTTAAGCCTAATTTCAAAATTTTGTAAAATTATGTGGTTCAAAAAATTGAAAATAAGCTTGATAAATAAAAAGAAAAAAAAATCACCCTTGCTAACAAAGATTTAGTTATTAAGCAAATGCTTTAGTCTACTCATGTTTATTATTCTAGTTGTTGGGCTCCTATAAAAGCTTTTGATGATAAAATTAATTAAATTATCCATCTTTTTCTTTGATCTATTAAGGAACATAGGAAAGGCTTTTCTAGAGTTGCTTTGAATATTTAGACTACTAGCTAGAGAGATGGAGGTCTTGATCTTATTAATTGTTATAAGTAGGGCCTTTCTCTCTCAATAATATGGATTGCTAAATTGATTAATGGAGATGATGTTTAAATTGATAAATGCAATGATAATAGTTTATCTTCTAATAACCTCCTTCATTATCTTATTTTTTCTTAGGTCATTTCTATTCTTGGTTCTCTAGGACTTAAACAAATTTGGAAGACATGACGCATGCTTAGCAAGTATTAGAATTGTAATCATATTATAATTTTAGAATATATGCTTAAGTAAGTAAGTCCATGATGGCTTCCTTTTAATGAAGAAGCTTGGGCTACTCATTGTAAGATCCCATCTAATTCACCCCAATCCATGCTAAGGTGTAGACCATAATCTAGTGTCATAGCAAAAAATGAGCAAGAAATCATCACCTGAATAAAAAATGCAATGAAAGTACATATTACTCCATAATAAATCCAATTCATAGGAGAGATACTATATATCAACAACTAATATTCACGCATCCTATATATATATATCATACTATCATATATAGCATGTATAGGTGAAAGATACATCATCCACTAACCATCATAAATAACCAATGTTTATACATCTATTACAAATCATTTCACATATGTGCAAGATACACATTGTACAAAAGCTACATCATCTTAGTGGCAATCCATACTAACTCCACTAGCAAATGCATCCATCTCATAAGATAAAAATATCATAAATAAGGAAATTAACATCAAATTCACATCACTAGTATCCCCCTTAGATTTGGAAATATTTGGAACTCCTTGATCCATCACTTGCATAAATGGGATCTATACAAGATTAAGTGGAGGCATTTACATATCCCTTGAGGATGTGGAAGAGAGCTGCCATGTTGAAGAAGCGATGTGGGATATATTGAGCAACTTGCAATAAGATTAGTATCCATCCAAGTACACATCACATCCAACACATAATCATATCATAACTAAGCATACTCAAGCATCGTGACCAATACCATAAACCAACTAAGCATACACATATGCCATTATGACCAATAATTACATTATAATTTCTACCTCTTACACTACCACCCATACCTTGCTTTGCTTGAGTCCACTATACATAATCCAAACCTTGCTCCAACAACTCACTATCATGCTATATTAACTATCATACAAAACCTAGAACCTCAGTGCATCATGCATATTATAATTAATGCTTCCTTATCATTACTTCACTTGGTAGCAACCATTGCTCCATCATCAATGCTTTACCAATGGTAATTAGTGCTAGTAGCAACTAGTGCTTCACAAATAGTGTTCTCATACCAGTATTTCACTAGTGTCAACTAGTGCTTCACTAGTAGCATGTCACACTTGTAATCGATCATTGTTGCTAGGGCTTGCTACCCCATATGTAGCCTTAGGCCACTAAACTGTTGGAGGATGGATCCATGCACACCAATGCCCGAGATTCATAACTAGTCATTGTGCCCAACAAACTTATGTTCTTTGGCCCTTAGTGATGAGTGGCGAGGTACCCCTACACTCAACCATATGAATACGAGCGTTTTCACGCGTGATCCGGTCGAACTCTGCAGACGGACTAGTTGTGGCACCTAGATAGTTATCCTTAGGTCGTTGTTCGCTGTCTTCCCACTTGGACTAGTATTATATTTGTCACGTATGGTTTAGTCCAGAGTGAGATGTATGATGGGTTGCCTAATCTAATGCTACTCCTGAACGCAATGGAAAGTAATATTATCTAAGCTAGGAGAAAAAGGGTGAGAGAATCTAAACTAGCCTAAGTGCGATGAGCATCCGTTCCTTGATCATCCGTACACATCTTGGACTTCGTGCATGACTACCACTAAAATTATCAAGCGTAGATC
Organism: Gnetum montanum; assembly: GCA_015680685.1. NCBI lineage: Eukaryota > Viridiplantae > Streptophyta > Gnetopsida > Gnetales > Gnetaceae > Gnetum > Gnetum montanum. The sequence continues at coordinate 914,456 of MNCI01005835.1, forward strand.
CTAGGTACGCTACTGGGTTACCAAGTAGTCACACTTAAATGCTCGTAATCAAGTCGTACTCATTCCGCGTTTTAACATGAGATAAGTGAGAGAGAGAGATTAACTAGGAAAACAGTAAATAATAATTAATTAAATAATTAATCTAAGTGAATGCTACTATGATAAAGTAATCTTGATCTTTATTTCCAGTCATGTGTGTGTCCAAGTACATCACACTCGAATAAATGATGTCGTACAATTACATTCACCACACTACGGGTAGACACTGGAAAATATTCTATCTCTGGAAGGGAAAAATTGCCAGAGCTTCGCTAAAGGAAAAACTAATTGCCTAAAACTGGGAAAGCCGCCTCTTATTTATAGAAATTGAGGCCATTGCAACAACAGGGCTATGATATCACAGCTGCGATATCACAACCAGCAAATTCATGACTCATCACTTAGGATAAGACCTAAGACTAAAGCCATACTAATGCATCTAGTGGGAGTCTTTCATCTCCTCTAGGGTGCCTTACCACCAATTGTATTGAATTGAAACACATAATCACAAACACCATCAATCAATCAAGACACATCCATTACAAAGCATAGATGACTTATTTCACATGTAATCACTGAAGTCTCTAATAACATTTACGTCACATTCCCCAAATGACCATAGATAACTAGTGTTAAGTGCACCATCATATTTAGCACTCTTAATTCTACCAACCATAGCTAACCCTTATGCAACACATTAATTCTTACCCAATATTAATAAGAATGCCCTTAAGTATAACATGCTCACTATGTCATCATTTACTTTCCTCTCACATATCCCCAACTACCCCTTCCACTCTTGACTTTTTCTACATTGACTACTTCCATGTTCTATCCTTCATAACTAGTTGCAACTCTTGTGTGACTTGCGCCTACCCCATTATCCTTTGTTTTTCTCTCATCGTGACTTGCATTCAGCTTGCATCGCTTTGCAAATCTCTTTCACAATCCAACAATGAAGATCCCACAACTACCATCAACTTGCATTGAGTTTGATACAGAAGGCAAAAACATATATCGCAACCTGATTGCAAATCCACCGTGACCTCCTAACTCACGTCGCTCACCACAACCATCTCATGATCCCCTGCGACAAAGTAAACGATTACGATGCCCATCACGACTTAATCATGATTGACTGGAATAACAAAATGCATCAAAAGCCTTAAGCACAACTGTGTCATGACTCACGACCCTTACAAAAACTATAGAGCAACCAAGGTGTGACTCGTGATTTACCGTCAACAACAAAAATCAACAACTTCCAACATATCCATTTGTCCATTTTGCATCCTAACAAAACCATACATCATCCAAATGACCCCCGAAGACCAACTATGGAAGCTTTGCAGTCCCAAGAAGCCTTCCAGATGTATCTTCGGCATAAAATTCAGATCAATACTCATTTGAAAGAATTTCGTAGAAATACTAATGGCAACTCGACATGTAAAATTTACAACATCATTGAAACACATCATGGAACCTAACCATCCCCTCAAATGATTTCCCAAAAATACAATATGTAAATCACCCAATTTGAGCATGCATAATATCAATATTAGATCATATCAAAACCACAAAAATTAGTATAATAACTTAGCATGAAAACATCTGTAAAACAACTAGAATATGTAGTCGTGCCTATCCATCCCATTGACTAACTCCCATGTGCATGCACATGAATTCAAAACTATAAAATAGAAGATAGGTAAAGACACTCGTTGAAATCTAGAGAATGTAGGAACCTTAGAAAATCCAAAATTTGAAACTTACTCAGATAATACAATGCTCCAGGATTACCAAACCTCAAAAAAATTTTCCACACCATAGGCTACTTGGAACTGGCTTCCCAACATCCTAAGAATCACTAAAATTCATCAAGAATCAATGAAGAATAGAAGAAAGGAAGAAATTGAAAGGAATCGGGAACATGCTTGAATGAAATAAAGGAAAATGAATTTCTATTCTAACTCTTCTTTTTATATTCCTTCCTTGATATTCATATTTTCTAAGGTTTCCGTAACCTTTGATGTTCCAACCAATGTTAAGGGATCCATACTCATAACTTAATAACAATACATCTAATCAAAATGTCAATCAAACCTATAAACTCCATGTTACAAGCACAACACTTCCATATCATCAAGCTAACATAACATGATATATCAAATGACACTAAGACTCTAATGTGCATAACATCATAATCATAAAAGCATAGCATAAAATCACATAGGTTGAGGTCATACTTGTTGAGTACTCAACACCCCATCCACAACCTACTCCTACTAGTCATAGTCACCTCTCTAGCTTATCTAGCAAGATCAATGTTCATGTACATGGAAATCACCATCACCATAATAGATCATAGCTAAATTACATGATAATATAGAGCAATGTAACATCTATCTATATACACCTCATGATTTTAATCACAACTAATCCCACATACATGCAAGCACAACACAATACTATGGGGCCCTATAATGAGGGTTTACACTCATTCATTTAGATTGTATACCACTTAAAGCAAATTTAAAATCAATGTAGTTTTCTATCTATGTATTCATGATAGATGGATTACATGAAAGGAGGCTTTTAGCCTCTATGGTTTGAATAAAAAAAAGGAATTTTTTTTGAAAATTTAATTTTTAATCTTAATAATTTATTTAAAGTTGACAATAGTTTGCATCCCGCTTTTCTAGATCTCTTTTGGAAGGATGAAAAATCTATTTGTCCCTTTAACTCCAAAGTTACATATGAGATTACTACAAAGAATTTTTTTTATTTATAACAAATTCAACAAGACTTGAAAAATGCAATTATCATTGCACTTTTGGGTGAGAAAAAGAAAGATATTTGGAAAGTTCCTACCTTTTCAAAAATTTATATTTTTTTATGGTGCCTTATACATCAAGGTCTTTTTGTCAACACTTTCTTCAACATATGGAAATTATGTCTTCTCAATGTCCTCTTTGTGGAAGTAATGACTAATTTTCACATTTTTTTTAGTGTCTAGTTGCAATACATTTCTAGAAATGGACATTTAGAATTCACAATAACTTTCAAACAAGCATCAATGATATCATTTTTGGTGATCAACTTGCTTTATCTACTTCCTTTCTTTGTATTTGAAAGTGTCTCTAGCCACTCGTATATTTGAAAGCTTCAATATGTAGTTATTTTCTAGCAACAAGAGCATGAGCTTGATCTCTCTTCAAGAGTTAAATATTATATTCTCAAAGATGTTTCTTTTTAGTAAAAGTACTTTTAGGAAAAGCTAAACAATTAATTTGTTCCTTGCAATATTAATTTTTTGTTTTGTTTTTGAGGCTCAAGTTGAGGAAGCTATTAGCTTTTATTGTTATTTTTTTTAATACTTTTAACTAATACTTTCTTTTGTTTTTAGAGATAATATTTTCCTTCTCTTACAAAAAAACCCTTTAGTAAAAAGGGATATTCTATGAAGGCATTTTTGAACAAGGACAAAGGTAGATCCTTTTCCTACGCCAAAGGAGAGATTTTCCAAGATTGTTTGTAACGACTAAAACCTAAAAAAGCATTCAAAAACATTGGACTTTTCTTTAGACTCTCTCTTCTATGTTGATGATCGAATGTACTATGAATTTATTATTACTAGTTTAGCTATATATTTATAATATATATATATTATTTGGCCAAGAGAATCTCATATATTTTACAAATTAATAAAATCTCAAATTGATTCATTGAGAATTAATATTCATATTGAAAACCAAAATCAAAATGATTGTACGATATTCAATAATAATTCTTGTGAAAAGTTCTATTAATTTGATTCATAGCGTTTTTTTTTCAGTGACATGGACTTTACATCGCATTTTTTTCCATCACGTTTTCTCCATTGCAGGATCTTACATAGTAGGTGACATAGAGGGCAACAAAATACACTTCCCCCTCCCCCATCGCACCAATATTATTATTCTTTTTCCTAGGCTTTGACACCTCTCCCATAGATAGACCTAAATAAGCAACTAATACAAAAATGGTGGAGAGGGGCAAAGCTATTGGATCCTTAAAATAATGTTAGTAATAAGCAAAAAAAAAAAAACTATTGAAAGTAATTAAATATTTAACCCTGGGTGGAGGGAGGGGTGGGTGTTGAACTTGAAACATTCTTTTAACATTATTTATTCCGGAGACAAATAGTCAAATTAGATTGAGCTCATACTTAGAGATTCAAAACTAAAAGTCTTACCATTAAGCTAACACCTCATTGTTACCTCAAACTATAGAATAACATACCAAAATCTTAAGTGTGATTAGAATTCAGTAACCCCTTGCCTCAAAATAATAAACTAACTACTCCAGCAACTATCATCTAGTAAGAGCAATAATCCAACAACCCAAGTTTACGGCGTCTTCATGCCATTAACGACGGGAAACGAGTTAAAATGGCAGATAAACAGCTCAAATAGCGCAGTAGCCGATGTAGTGAGGAGAAAAATTATGATACAAAGTGGGCATCTCTTCCATTTGAAAATTTGGAGGGTTTAGGGTTGTGTATTGTTGGAGGTTTAACAGAGGTTTTGCCTGCGATTTCAGAACAGCAGCGAAACCATGGCGTCTTCTTTGGCGATTCTGAAACTGTCGCGATCTCTCAGTAAACTTGCAGGTGAGCACGGTCCTCAACCCAGCTGCTGTTCTTCCAGCAAATTCATACTTCAATCTGACTTCAAGTTTCAATTACAGGTTTGTCCAGAAGCAGGAGCATCATGAGTAGCAGCATCGCTCTCAAAGCTGAAGGCTCAGAGAGCGAATCTAACGGCGCCGAATACAACAGTGAAGCTTCTGAACAAAGCGATCATGAAACCCTAATAAAAGAAGGTGAGAATGACAGCAGCACATACAATGCCACAAGGAAGTTCCCTTTTCGCGAGGATGCTGGAATTTACAAGGTCAGCTGCATTTTTTTTTGAAAAAATGATATTGTTTCATGTTTTCTGAATGCCGTTGAATGTGTAGATATTTTTTTTTGTATATGTTCGATTTTTTAATTAAGATTTTGGATATGTACTCGAGTATCCGCGCGTCTGTTGGTTAAGCATTTCTGAATGGCGAATGATTACATCTAAGAATCTGCTTCCTGTACGACCAATGAAAGCCGACTTCATATGTTCATAATTTTCACTTTAATGCAGACGGAAACTACATGTAATAAGGCTACTATAATGATGAACATCAGCGCACCGAAAAGATTGCAATCTTCCTTATTTTTAACTATGCTACTACGTCGCTATGCGATATAGAAATGTAAATAAGGGTATAAATTGGTTATAAAATGCGATCCTATGCCGTTTGCCACTTGCTTAATGCCTGGAAATTGGAATGTTTGGATGTGATTGAATATGAAAATGTAGAACATAAATATTTAACAATCCAACTGCACAGTGTTTTTGGTCTTTATTTTTCTTTCCCCCTTAGACTTATGTTTTTAACCGAGGACATGAAATTCTTACATGTTTTTGCTTGGGTGAACTGGCAGGCAATTTTGGTTGGAGAAGTGGGGCAGAGACCAGTTCAGAAGACGTTGAAGAGTGGGAGAGTTGTGACGATGTTTTCAGTGGGAACAGGTGGGATGAGAAACAATAGGAGGCCTCTTGAGAATGAGTCTCCCAAAGAATATGCTGAAAGAAGCATGGTTCAGTGGCACCGTGTTGCAATCTATGGAGGCCCTCTTGGCAATATTGCAATGGAGCATTTGAAGCCAGGGTATGTATATAAATGCTCACTTATTTCCCAGTTTTACTTTCTATATTTCACAGTAGAATATAAATTCTCAGTTATATGGAGCAGGGATCATGTCTATTTGGAAGGCAGTTTGGAGATGAAAGTGTACAATGATGCTATCACTGGACTTGTGAGACGCTATCGCGAAGTAGCGCTTCGAAGGGAGGGTGAGTAGTAGTCTGATATTTATTTCATTTTAAAAATCGAGGTGCTGTTTTTGGCCAATACGGTAGAAGAAATGGAAGTTCATCGAAACCATAGTTAATGGTAGACGAATATGTAAATAGCACTTAGACCTTTTGAAATCTGACCGACAGAATCTTAGCTTTACTTTGATATACTTTTTCATATGGCTTCCTTAGGGATTGAAGACATTAATTTCATTAACAAATATGCTATTCGAATGACTTCAAGGTTATTACAAAAGGATTTTAAGGCTTCATTCTCTCTCAATTTTATGGCTGTAGTATCAGATGAAGGTTGTTTTATGGCTTTCTCGCTCAATTTTTATGTTTGCAAATTCATGTGAAGGCATGGCTCCCAGAATCAGTTTACATTTACCGTTTATTGGATGGTTGATTATGCATTCACATTGAAGTATTCTTTTCATATTGATGTGTTTCTGTTTGCTTTTTTCTATTTCAGCAAAATGTTCAAGTAAAATCATAATTTTGTGGCAGATTAATATCAAAGAAAAGTACAATGTAGTGTTATGATATTTGATCTTTAAATCTGGCTGGCTATTTTTTCCCAATTTGTGATATTTGTTCTTAGCTAACCCTTCCCTAGATTTGCCAATTTGTTGAAATTGTTTACAAGTTTAAACAATCTCGACATGCTCATATAATCTCTAGCATGGTTTTCTGCAAATAAAATGGATTCAAGCTGTGATAATTGTGATGATCTTGCCTAGGATAACTTAGAATGATTTTTTGGGTGACTTCATTAAGCTTGAAATGCTAAAAAATTGCTGTGACATAATTTAAGTAGGGCGTAAAATGCTGATTTTTAATGAATATTCATTGTCAGTGGTCGGTTCTCTTATTTGATTAGTGATTGAGATGATGCAGGACGGCTGATAATGTTAAATGGCAATTCTGGAGCATCAAGAACTTCTGGAGAAAGCTTGAGAGGAGTTGGCTATTTCTAGTAAGTTAAATTATGAATGGCGCCATGCCACTTCTCCGCCCATTTCAGAGGCATGCAAAGGCTGCAAGAGATTTTTGAGTGGGCTATCAAGAATTTGTCTTTTACGTTCGTTATATGACGTTCTAAATTTTTTACTGTAGCCACCTTTGGCATATGTAGCAGTTTGTCTGTTGGAATGGCCATTTTACTTTTTTTAAAAAATTGAAAATGACTTCCCAAACTTGAATATCTGTCCAATGCATTTTTGCTTCACATGTGATAATGCACTTGAAATTGGTTATATTGATATGATTGTTATTCAAGCCTAAAAATTAAACCTGTAATGGCTTGTATCCTTGCACTTTCTCCGGAAAGATTTTTTGATTTTCAACTGCCGATTTGGTGAAATAAATTTGTTGAGCAATTTTATGTCTGTAATGAAGGTATAATCTATGTGCGTATCTAATAATTAAAAAATTAAAACATATGAAGTGACTGGACACAATTTTGCTGTCGTACGCTTGAAAAGATTTAACCAACGAGAAACGAGAAACATATGAAGTGACTGGACACAATTTTGCATGTCAGGTTGCTGCGATCGATCAAGTTTTGCAACGAATGGGTACTCAACCAATCAAATTAGCTTTTAGCTTATAATCATCGAGATCTATTGGACAGAGTACATGGAAAGTGAAAATAGATTTAGTATATTTATTTAATGGAAAAATAGAAACAAATTCAACAGGATCAAACTTTTTGTAATAATCATATAGTTTTGACTAAGGTGTTCAATCAGAGGACAATTAAGAAAAATATGATTTTATGCCCAAAAGCTCTTGATCAACATAACTTATATACTTGCTCTTCTTAAGGGAGAGTAATCCATCTTCCACTTTTTATCTATTTTAAGTTGATGATATTTGAAAAACTTATTGATTAGGCTACTAGATCTAATTGGAATTTTAGTTGTAAGATAAGAAACTTTTGACTCTAGTTGATTGTCTCTAATAGGATCCAAGTAAAATTTCTTCCTATCTTACACATTTGACCATAACTTTTCATGCAAGTGTACGGTAACTAATTTGTGTATATGCTTAAGATTATTTTGCACTACCCCCAATGAGATATTTCATGTCTTTAGCCATTTCATCCCTAAGAAATACCATCCTTGTTCTTTTGTGTATTCAACAATTGCTTTGAAAATTTTGATTTGTTTAGTTTTTTCCAAATTTTAAATATAGCTAATGAATTGAAAGAGAGCTTATAGAGGTAAGTCACATTACAAAAGTAACATAGAATAAAGTAATAAAGTGTTTGTTCTTTCACCTTCAAAATTCATCTAATAAAAATATATTTTTTTGCACCCTTTCTATAGATTGTTGATTTTTGCACTAAGACCTAGCCCTCATAGAACACACCCATACAACATTGTAGGCTAGATGATAACTTGAAAAGTTTTTCTTCTAACCTTGTAAGTGCATAATCCTAATGATTTACATTTGTTTTTGGTTTCCTATAGAACCTTAATTTCTCTTTCAATTTTCTCCTTAATACATTTAGCACATTTGTAGTTACATAATGAAGACCAACATATCTAAAGAACTATGCTATTTCTACATTTGGAATCACAGATTTAAAATTATAATTTGCTTTTCTTGTGCCCAAGATCATCATTTTAGTTTTGTCCATATTGACTTGTAGGCCAAAATACAAACAAAACTTTTTAAGAATTTTCAACATATTTTGCATACCTTTCTTAGAGGCTAAAATTAACGTGGTGTCATTTGCATAAAGAAGTAGATACATGGTTTTTATCTTGATGACATGTAGATGATTTATATATATATATCCAATCCTACAACTCATCAATAAAGAAACCAAAGAAAGTTGGGATAAAAGACATCCTTGCTTTACTTTAATCTACTCTAGAACTGAAAATTATCCCTTAACTCCTTGTCTTTCAGCTTAATGATGACTTCTTCATATAGCTTTTGTATTGTTGTTGATGAGACGCGATATCGCATCGTCCCCTGCGATATCGCGGTTCGCCGCCAAATCTATAAATAAGAGGCGGCACTCCTCTTATTTCCCATCCTAGGCTTAAAGTAAGCAAACTCTAGCAGTTTGATCACTCCAGAGATAGAATATTCTCCATGTGCCCGCAGTAGGAGTCCCCAAGTGAACGGATCTTTATTCGAGCAGCTTTGTACCTGAATGCAAGTTGTGTACAACAATAAAGACGAGCTTTGTGGATAAACCTTGCAGTGCATGGAATAGGATTTATTACCTATTATTTCTTACATGTTATTTATTACCTGCATTAGCGCGGCATGAGTACGACTTGATTACGAGCATCTACAGATGTGTACGGCTAGTTAAGGAATCGGTTGCTCATTACATTTAGGCTAGTTAAGTGTCTCAGTATGACCACTTCGAGCACGTGCGTTACGTGTGGTGATCCCAGTAACGATTAGCGTTTGGTAGCCACAGTTGCATAGTTCAGGGTGTGTACGGTAAGTGGGAACGGATGCTGACGCTAGCTAATTTAGACTTAGCCCTTAGTTAGAGTTAGTTAGCTATCTCAACCCTTCACCTTGATAGCATAGGAGAAAAATCATATACCTCGGACTTACTTAACCATACACTGTGACAACAACAAGTAAGTCTGGGAAGACAACAAATGATTAACCTCAAGTATTCCATCGGGCGTTTAGGCAATTAGTCTGCAGAGTTCGACCGGATCACGCGTGCTACGCTCATTTCGTATGGTTGAGTGTAGGGGTACCTCGCCACTCATCCTTGGCACCGTTGCCGGGGACTAAGTGTTTGTGTGCCAAATAGAACATAAGGGATATCACTCACATCGTTGTGAGCTTTAACCAAGCTTTGGGTTAATCAAGATAAAAATTTATATAACGGTGAATTAGCACACTGATAAAAATGCCTTCTTCTCATAAGAGCAACTCACCACCTAAGGACCATACACGAGACAGTCGGCAAGATAAAAAACATAACCCAAATCAACCAAGTCCTAAACAATATAAGATGACATATACTCATCCCGATGAGTATATTCCTAATTTTACTTTTATTCTCCATCAAGACGAACAGCTGCGATGGAGAGATTTGCAAGGTAACATTGTGTTACCCCCAGATCGATCAATCTCTCACATGCTTTTCCGTGCCTTGGCACAGATAGGCATGACTGAACTATATGCTGAATACGTTGCGAAAGACTTTGACATGAGGAATTATTATCCCACAAATGCCCAACATATGAGGGACTTAAGGCAGAAGAGTCAACATGCACTATTGAAGGGCAAGGTCCTGCACGTCCTTAGCGAAATAGAAGATGAGGAACCCCTTATCACGGGTTCTTTAGCAAAAGATGTTCCCCCTCCTAACGATGATGAGGAGGTTGGGTATCAGAACCTACGATCAACGATACATATCCTTGGTTTTGATGCTCGTGAACACCAACTGTTCACAGAGGGAATAACCTCTTATGCTAAGGACGGGCACTTAGATCGTCAACTCGATCGGGGTCGTAGCAGCCGAAGAGAAGGCAAGAAACATCATCATGGCGATGGTTCCCCTTCTTCTTCCCCTTCTTCACATCACTCATCCTCTCCTTCCACATTTGGATGCAGCCACCATGAACATAAAGGTGAGGATAAAAGAAGAAGGACGAAAGACCTCGACGGGAAAGTCGAGAGAGAGGACAAGGGCAAGGACGTAGGGAGAGTAGGGAACAACGCAGACATCACAGGCGTCATGAAAGAGATGATCATGACGAGCCCCTACTCGCAACCTGAGGTATGCTTGACATAACGGAGGCAGTTAGGATTCCCACAAGGCATTTAAAGGATAGTCGGATCAAACAATTAGACATGAACAACATCCCACGATTTGAAGGGGGATATAATGTTGATCCGCAAAATCATTTATGGGCATTCCACGATGCTTGTGCCTTACAGAATATAGAAAATGAGTGGCAAAAACTTAAGTTGTTCCCAAGGACACTCACCAAGGAAGCAGAGAGCTGGTACCGGTCCTTAGAACCGGAAACCATCAGGAGGTGGGATACAATGCTAGAACTCTTCAACGAAAAGTATCAAACGTACTCCAGAGTGTCCAATTTGCGTAAGCAGATCCAAGGCTGGAAGCAAGGTACACACGAATCCTTGGATGCTACCATGGCCCACTATTACACATTGTTACATTGTTGCCTGGGCCATGAGTACGCTCAGCGGGATCAACTTCGCCACATCGTGGATGGGCTGAGACATGAAACTAGAAGAACCCTTGGAACTTACGCTCAAGGGAGACTCTCAAAACTTAGAGCCCATGAAGTACATAGCTTGTTGGAGCAAGTAGCAAAAGAAGAAGGTGAGCTACGCAAAAGGAAAAGTGTGGAAGAGTATAACCGCGATCTCTCCCTTCGAAAGAAGGAAGTGAAATTTTGTGATGAAGAGGATGAGTCACCAATCGAAGAGTTGGTGAACCAGAAAACCTTGCCGATCCAAAAATTAACAACAGAAATAGCGGCTAAGGTAGATGACATATGGAGTTCCTTAGACTCTAAAATTGAAACTGTCTTAAAAATTGTAGAAGAGTCTAAGGTAGAACAAAGTAGTGACAAAGGTAAGAAAAAGTGGAGAGATTTAAGCCCTGCACATAACAAGGGTAAGGGGAAAATCACTAACTCTGATGTAGTTGTGGACTCTGACACAGATGATGACGGTGGATGTGAGATCTACCATTATGACCATCCTAAGGGATGTTGCCCCATCATCTCACATCTACAGGAGTCTGGGGTGTATGCGCTTAATCCAAGACTCAACCAACGACAAACACCCCGAAGGTTGCCTTATCTACAAGGTAACCCAAGGCAGTTCCACCAACCACTAACGTATTATCCAAGTGGAACTCCACCACAGCCCATCAGACAACATCAGCAGTGGCAATACCCACAGTCATGGGGGATGCCATCGCCGAAACATCAGTACCCTTACCGGCAGCCTAACCCTTATGGATATTATGTGTAGCAACCAATTTCTCAAAGTGACTCTATGAGTCACACAACCCCCAACCATCACTACCAAGTTTGGGAGTACTTCAAAAGGATTCCTTCTCCTCTAGGAGACACTCCACACCCACATCATCCTCCTAATCCATCTGCACCTCTTCCATCACAAGTAGTTCCCATAACACCTCCTACTCCAACAATGCAAGGGGAACTTCCTACTCAACCATAGCAACGTCACGCTACGAGAGTTGTAAATGTCCAACCTGCTACTGATTCTGACAACTGTAAAAAGAGAAGACCTTACTTTAGAGCCAAAAGCCCAGACAAACTCTCGCAACAACAAGTGGTTGGGCCCATGTACACTCCTCCATCACCATTTAACACTTCGGAGAACCCTTCAATCCAATAGAGCATAACGCATACGGTTATGTTAACGCATACCGTAACCGACTGGATTAAGGTAGGCCACCTTCCTAGGAAACTAACTGACCTTGGGAGCCTCTTAATCTATTTACAAATCACTAAGAACAAACCACATAGGGCTCTTCTTGACTCAGGTTCTGAAGTCAACTTAATATCACGTGAGATGTCCCATGCCTGGAACCTGCCACAACTTAAGAAGAGCAACATTCAACTAGATCTGGCAAACCAATCCATCACCATTCCCTTGGGATTGGTGGAGGACATCATTACCACTGTGTGTGGTTGGTCTTACCCAGCTAATTTCTTGGTGATTGAAGTTAACAACAACGAAGGGGACTTCCCAATTATAATGGGAAGGGCATGGCTAAGCACAGTAGATGCATGCCTTAGGATCCACGATCTTTCCTTGGAAATCTCTAAGGTAAACATTTGTGGAAAGATCGAGAAGAGGAAAGTTCCATGCATCACATATAGTGATTCATTAGGTGATGACATGGAGGAAATGCCTCCATGTGACAGGTGTGCTCTTGAACCTTTGAACCAAAGATGCCTGTATGTAGCAACCACACAATAAGTAGTAGACATCCTGTGGTTGACAGCTACTAGAAGGAGCAGACAAATATGCATGGAACAAACTGAGGAAACCCATGCCAACAACGAGCATAGACACATTGGAATATGAGCATCGCCAACTTCCACCCCTTAATCTAAGATCATCATTTGGGAGAAGTTGGACACTTTTAAGAAACTTAAACAGGCGCTCATTATTTCGGATCNTCACAATGTTGATACTAAGGTATGTTTCTTTTGATATGATAGGCAATGAGTTCACTTCATCCATCCATCCACCAGTTTCTATGGTCTCTCTCGGCTTGGCAATGTACAGTCCCTTATTAATAAAGACTTAAATGAATCGGTGACTCGGCATTTCTCAAACTAAGGAAGGACTCAAGGATTGAAAAGGGTGTGACTTCAAGGGAACTTGATGCTTTTGTGTTGGTCATTCTCTTGGGTGCTTGAATGTTTCTTCTTGAGTTTTCTTGCCGTTTCGATGTTACCCAATTATCGGAAGTTGAGACAATAAAAATAATCAAGTCTTTCCATGGTGTGGTTCTCATGCAAAAAACACAAAAAGAGAGAGAGAGAGAGAGAAAGTGAGAATTCAAAGCACACCCCTTAGACAGAATAAATACTTGGGCTACAAACACTGATTATGGAACCAAAAGTGTTCCCTCTAACTAAGGCCCTTCTCGCTTCCCATTCTCTCCTTTGTTTTGTCGGAATGGTGGTGGCTCTTGAAGAGTGCATTCTTGTTGTCCAAGTGGATGGTTTAACCGAATGCGTTGATGTGAAGTCACTGGATGTGGTTGGTTTGAGGCTAGAGTTGGAATGAGATTTGCCAAGTCACATTAATCATCAAACACACAAGGGGCTGTACACCACCTTGTTCTTGGGATTCCATTCCATTCTCTTCTCTCCATCCTTCTCTCCATTATTCACCTCATTGTCGGTTGTATCATTAGCGTATATATTTTGGTTGATGCATTGTTTTCTTTTTGGTAAATTCTTATAGTTAAGACTTTAACTCTTGTTCCAAATGACATTCCCAGGGCCTATGGACTCTTTGAATGTGGGTTTGTCAGGGCATTAAGTGCATGAGCCTGCTTTGGGGAGGACCTAATAACATTCTTATTTGGAGCATTAGTTAAATTCTTTCCCTTAACATTTTCCAATTAATTTTATTTTGTTCATTTCCATCTTGACATCCATTTCATCGATGCCATAGTTGTCCCTTTTTATCTATCTTTCTTACTCCTTTTTTTTCTCCATTCTAACGCTACCGAAGGTTCGCGATTAGTCATGGGGGTACGGGGCCTGATTTTTTTGATTTTCTCCTAGCCCCAAAATTTTTGATTTTCTTCCTAACCCCTACACCTTTGGTAGTCATCAGTAACATATTCCCATATCCATATTAGCCATACCACAACCTATCCAATGGACTTACACCGCAGCAAGGTATCAACTACATTGAGATTCATTTACCCTTGCTAATTAAGATTGTGTTGTGTGTGCAGATGGAGACCATGCAATAACGGATTGGATCTAGAGCAAACACTTGGAATGGAGCAGCATTGAAGCAGCTATGCAAGGAGCAAGATCGATGACGTGCTTATGGATGGACAATGAAGGTGCAATCTTGGCGTTGGCAGCAGCAACACTTCTTTCTCTCTCTCTTTCTCAGCTGCCAACTAAGGCTTAATGTCCTTGTAATACGGTGTTCACCCTTGTTGTCATGAACACCAATTTTGTCAAGTCTTGTAATGATGATCTGTTCACATGTCATCCCATTAGTTCCATTTCCCTCAATAATTCCATACCTTCCCAATATTATTATAAGGAACTCGAGGATGAGTTTTCATTCAGTCATGCGTCGTCCCCTGTGATATCGCGTACGCGATATCATGGTCGTCACAATGTCGCATCATCCCCTGCGATATCGCGTATGCGATATCGTGGTCTGCTGCCAAATCTATAAATAAGAGGCGACACTCCCCTTATTTCCCATCCTGGGCTTAAAGTAGGAAAACTCTGGCAGTTTGATCACTCCAAAGATAGAATATTTTCCATGTGCCCGCAGTAGGAGTCCCCAAGTGAACGAATCTTTATTCGAGCAGCTTTGTACCTGAACGCAAGTTGTGTACAACAATAAAGACGAGCTTTGTGGATAAACCTTGCAGTGCATGGAATAGGATTTATTACCCATTATTTCTTACATGTTATTTATTACCTACATTAGCACGGCATGAGTACGACTTGATTACGAGCATTGACGAATGTGTATGGCTAATCAAGGAATCGGCTGCTCATCGCGATTAGTTTCTCTCACCCTTGTCTCCTAAAATGCAGAATGAGTACGACTTGATTATGAGCATCTACGGATGTGTATGGCTAGTCAAGGAATCAGCTGCTCATTACATTTAGGCTAGTTAAGTGCCTCAGTACGACCACTTCGAGCACGTGCATTACGTGTGGTGATCCCAGTAACGATTACCGTTTGGTAGCCACAGTTGCATAGTTCAAGGTGTGTACGGTAAGTGGGAACGGATGCTGATGCTAGTTAATTTAGACTTAGTCCTTAGTTAGAGTTAGTTAGCTCTCTCAACCCTTCACCTTGATAGCATAGGAGAAAAACCATAAAAGACCATAAAAATCATATACCTCAGACTTACTTAACCATACACCGTGACAACAACAAGTAAGTCTGGGAAGACAACGAATGATTAACCCCAAGTCTTCCATGGGGCGTTTAGGCATTTAGTCTATGGAGTTTGACCGAATCGCGCGTGCTACGCTCGTTTCGTATGGTTGAGTGTAGGGGTACCTCGCCACTCATCAGTTGTCATCAATTTTGTAGGGATGCCTAATTTATTTAGGCATAATCATAATTTTTTGTGAATCATAAAATCATATGCTTTTGCAAAGTTAACAAAGCAAATGAACAATTTTCTATGAAGCTTTTTCATAGCTTTCCTACAATATCTTAGTATCTTAGTGTAACTAAGTGGTCAATTGTGGAGTGATTTTGCTTGAAATCAACATGCTACATTGCTCTAATATTGTTACCTTTTGTTCAAGTCCTAAATCCTTTTTCAAGAAGAGTGCCTAACAACTTAGCAAAGATATTACTTGCAACTATAATGCAATAGTTGTTCAAATTATTTCTATCACCTTTTTTTTATAGAGAAGTATGGCCTTACAAACTTTCTATCCATGATGCAAGCCATTTTTCATAATTATGTTTAGTTGGCAATAAATTTCTTTATGAATATAAGTCCCTACCCATTTAAGCAACTTAGCATATAAACAACTAGAATCAACAACTTTTCTAGTAGACAATCCATTAATGCATTTCATTACTTCATTTAGAGTAAAGTGGAAGGATGCATGACAAAAACTGACACAGCAACTATCAACTTCTATTGAAAAGACATTATTATAAAAAGCACAAATTTTATAAAAGGAGATATTGAGCTATGGGAAAACTTTGCACTAAAAATGCTTCCAAAAAATTTTGGGCTCCTTTGTAATCATGCATACAAAATATTCTTGCTATGAATTAAGGCATAAAGGATTCCACTTGAGTGATTATTTGAGGCAAAATTTAAGTAAATTCCAAGAAATTTTCTTTTACTAGTTGTTGGTGTGATGATTTGCTCACATGTTGTAGTATTTTAAAGGGATTAGGGATTCAAAGCTTAGCATGGACACCCCCTTCCACTTGCTATGGTACTAGCCTAGGGCATGTCCTAGGCATTATTATACTCACTGATATATTCTCGCAAGAAATGAAGCAAATTTTATCAATTAATCTTTTTAAATTGAGGTTTTCAAAAGAAATTCTAACATGCCCTTATGATTCAAGTACACAAGATACACTGGTGTGTGCTCAAATTAGCCTTTATATGTTTTATATAGATTTTGTTATGACCTAAGAGTGGAACCTCTCTTTAATTCTAAGGATACTGGTTTATTTGCCTATTGCAACTACTTTTTTTTTTTTTTTTTGTTTTATCATTGAGACATTAACTCAACTTAAAATAAACAAAATAAACCTTGAATATGTCTTTTAACTATACTTTCCTAGCTAGTAACAAGACTTAGATTTGGCTTGCACATGTTATAGTGCTTTCATCTGATCAACATGAACTACCCTTTAAGTTTGAGGTAGGTGAGAAATATGATGACAATTCTCTCTTTTTTCTAAATGTTCCCCAAGTTAACACACTTAAAATAATAATAATAAATATGTTGTTTCTAGTCTCACATTATATTATACTTTGTTCCTAATCTTGATATAATGTGAAGTTGAACCATATTTGTCTTGGATTTCTCACTTCTCTATGATATTGTCTTTGGTCTTCAATGCATATTTTATTTGTTTACACTCATGTTCAATATTAGTTTTAATGAGGAGCCCACCACAATAGACTCCAAAAGGATCCATTCCACAATCTTCCTAAGAAAATTCAACTTAGAAAATCTCCTTTTATTAAGAAAACTCTCAAAAAAGTAAAGGAATACATCAAAGTTGAGGAGCCAAGATCAACTCACAACTCTTCCAAGGATCTTAAAAGCTACATATGTCCCCTCTCAATCCTTAACTTCTTGCTATGAAGTCAAAGCTCAAGAAAAGACACTTATAAGAGATTATCTTAACCTCTCTCAAGTGCTCTCCCTTGCTTCTCACTCAAATTTCCTTGCATAAGCTCTCTTCTTGCACAAGCTCTCAAGAGGCCAACCTTCTTCCTGTAGACTAACCTTCTCTTTTCTGGTTCACCTCTCCATTACATATTTATTTTTTCTTCTAATAATCCAATTACCAATCACAATGTAAGAATAGTAGTGCATGGTTGAAAAGTTTTCTCTATGTAACCCAACCAAAGAAGAACCATTGCACATGGTAGAGAGACCACTTCATATATTCCTCCATTTCCAAATAATAAGAGGTCCTTATCATGGGAATAGTATGCTTCTACTCACTTTAAAATCTTCAATGAATCCATAACTACTATACCTTGATAAAAGGAGGAAAAATCAAAGGGGTATGGATAAGGATGTTACATCAAGGAGATTTACTACTTTCTTGGAACTTCATCCTAGGTCCTACTAGTTCCACACTAATACATCAACACTCTTATTTGTACTATTATTGAGAAAATAATATTCAGATATATTCATGTTCCCTTGTTATGTCACTAGAATAACTTGTCACCCATGTGTGAGGATGATCCCCTAGTGATGTCATAAAATAATTAATTAATTAATTCTCAAGTGATGAGCGATGAGGTACCCCTACATCCAATCATACGAATCACAAAGCAATCATGCACGACTTGGTCAAATTCTATGGACTTTATTGTTTCCAGTGCACTAGCCCTTTCGAAAAGTGAATCTAGCCTTAAGGTCAATTGTTGTCCTTCCAATTACACTTGTGATGTACGTTGGTATGGTTAAGTATAACTGAGGCATCCAATTTTTATCATTTTGTATTTTATATTTTGGGTGCTCAAAATGTAGATAAAAAGGAGTTTAATTAACTAATCTAAATGACTAATTAACTAATCATTTAACTAATCCTAACATTAGTATATGTTCCCACTTTCTGTACACGTCCTGAACCCATGTATCCACTGTTGGGCGACCAAACACTATGCTACTGGGTGTACCAAGCGATGACATTGTTGGGATTACCAAGCAAATACGTGTTACGCTCAAAGAAGTCATACTTATGTATTTAATTTATCTAGCTTAATAATCTCATTAAGTAAATTGCTGGAAAATATTTGCAAAATAATTGAGAATAATTAATGAATAATTGAAAACATTGAATGCATAAATAAAAGAGCTAATCTATCCCAAGTGCTGCAAGGTTTATCAGAAAGCTCATCTTTATTACCACACACACTGTCGTGCTCAGGTACAACAATGCTCGAATAAATATCCGTACACTCAATGACTCCTGCTACGGGCACTTAGGGAAAAAATTTTAACTTTTGAATGGAAAAAATGCAAGAGCTTCACTACAATTAAAATCTAGACTCCCCATAAATGTGGCTGGTAGGTGCATATTTATAAGCGATGGACAGACACAACGTCAATGAGGCTTCGTCGACATAGGTTGAAATGCGTTAATGGGGCCTCGTGAATGAGGCCTCGTCGACACAGTCGACTGCATTGATGAGGCCTCATCAATGCAACCAACCAATGATGACTGATCATACCCCCACGACTGAATGAAAACTTGTCCTTGAGTTCTTTTACAAAATTGGGAAGGTATGGGATTATTGATTAACTTTTCTTTCAACAAAACAAACTTGACTAACTTGACAAAAAATGGAGTGCCTAGGTGTACAGATCAACACATTACAAAAACGGTGGTGTTCAGGACACAAAATTAAACATTGCGATACAACTCTTAAAAAATTGGACAACATGTTCCCTGATGATGTGAAGCTTGTTAGAGAATATCAAACGAGCCTAGGCGGTGGTGGTTCTTGAGGTGCCGAGGAACCTTCACCGGCTTCACATACTGGCTATGGTTGAGGTGGCTGTGGTTGTCCTGCTGCTACTACAACTTTAGGTGGGAGGCGGAAAGCATCCAAAAGTGCTTTCATTTTCTCCTCCTTACTCTTGAGATCATGCACCATCCATGCAGCTTCCCTAATGTGGGTTGGAATGGGTACATTCCAAGGACACAAGATTGTTAGAAACAACTCCTTGACATTAACAAACAAGGTAATGAACTTTTTGCATTCAATGTTGAATGCTCATACTGTGTTCTTCAGCTCCTAGTAGTCATTCATTTGTTTGGCTAGGTCCTTAGTGATGGATTGCTGATTGGTGAATCATCCTTTGAGGACTTTGAGTTTAGCATTAGTGATCTCAATCTTTTTCTTGGTGTCCTTGTGGTGTTTGAACTTAGCCTTGTATAGCATATAGGAGCTAGCCACCTACTTCTCTAATTGTAACCGCAGTCGTCCGGTTGTTAGCATTGCTAGGTTTGCGTAACGAAGATTGGCCAACTCTATATACTCTATCATCTCTTCAATCTGCAACACCTTCAAGTAGATCTATACTTTGTTGTAGGCATCAATCCCATCAAGGATGGGCTACCACATCTCTCTTCCTTGCTGGAGTTGTTGGAGGGCTTCATTTACTTTAGCCTTTGCCATATGGATTTCTTTTTCATTAATTTCCTTTTGTAAGCCAACCTGGTTCCTCTAGTGATTTTTCACCCTCTCAAACTTGAGAGCTTCATTCTTCCAAGTGGTGATTTCGCCAATAGACTTTTGCCACAAGGTGCGTGCCTCCTCCATTGATAGATTTCGATTCTCCACGGCTAATTTTCTCAGTTCAGTGTTGACTTTGGCAAGCTACTCCTATTGTTGATGAATGAATTCTTGCATTTGGTCTCTTTGAGCATCGACATTTCGCAGATGATGATTTTATGCAATCAATGCTTTATTTTCTTAGCACATCTGATTCAAGTCCTTTTTAATTGAATGTGTTTCAGCTTCTACCACGAATTATTTGAAGATGACCATTATTGCTTCCTCCTCAACCTTTTGAAATCATTCTTGAAGCTTTTTGATAGCTTCATCTCTTGTCATTGCTAAGCTGAGGGTTATTTGCTCTACAAGTCAGGCATGAGGTTTAGCAACCTCTACAGCCAAGCATTGATTTTGCTCTTGGGCTATTTCTAGTTGCCCCTCCAAAATGATGCGTTTTCCCCTTGCATTCAGTAGCTCCGACTGGGTTGTAGTGATGTTCTATGGAAGATCAAAGATATCCAAAATCGGTTGCCCAGTTTCTATTAGTCATTCCAGTAGTTTCTCATGCTGGGCTGCATTCAATTTCCTACTGACCATGCTTGCAGATGTCTGCACATCTTGGAGTGTAGATACATCTACTATAGATGCTTCCAATGCATTCAGTGCTTTAGCTACACAATCAACTACCACTTCTACCATTGTTTCCTACCCTTAGTGCTGCATCACCAAGACAATTATCTCTTCACCTTCCTCCAACCTCATCGAGAAAGTGGTAGCATTCCTAGAGATTTTTTGAGAATAGATGATGTGTTGCTAATGATCCTGTTACCTCTTGAGCATTAGGATTCGACCTCAAAGGTAGCTATGTTCTTTGGGTAGAGACAATTGAACCATCCCTCTCCATCTAGCTAACTATTCAGGCCACCTCATTAAGGTGACTCATTGTTCGTTAATACATAGATGGATCTGTCCCACTCATTCCTGCCTACTACTCTTGTTCATTCAAGAGTTGCTCTCAAATTTGTCATAGATGCTTAAGGACTATGCAGGCCTTAGATGTTGTCTCCTTAGTGGGTGGTGGTGACAGCAACTCCTCTTCTTGGATGGATGCTAGCATTTTGTCCTTCATGATTTCTGCCCATGAGTCCAAGGGAGTATGCCTAAGAGTGTCATTTGAATAGCAAACAATACCTACCCTCTTGCAAAGTTTCCTGATGAGGAAATGAAAGAGTAGGATCCTCTTTCCATTTTTTTCTCCTTGAAGCATTTCTCAATCTCCAAATAAATTAGTTGTGGAAGGTTAACAAGAAATTTCTTGCTTAGAGTAGTGCATGCATGAGCTAAGAAGGCAGTCACCTTACTTGGCCTCATCATTAGATTGAGGTGATAGGTTACAGTCTTGAAATAAATTTTCTCTGTCAGTCTGAGCATGCCATACTCCTTACGGTCCACCTTGTAGCATCATTGGATCCACTCCCTTTTTGCCTCAGGATCATCTTTTGTTGATATCTCCGCCAACTATGTTCCAATGTCTAGCAACCCCAGTACCTGTGCAATGGCCTTCACTGAGTAGGAAACTTGAATGTCCTTGATTTTTATAATGGACCTTGGCCTTCAACTATTCTAGAAGAGATAGGCCTTTCCCATGTACCATTTCCCACTAGTTGTGATGATTGGCCACATGGGAGAGGTTTGCAATTGTGTTCTGACATCCTCTAGAGATTTTCTAAAAATGGGCTGAAGTTTATCTCTTGAAGAAATAATCTTTGGATCTCTCAGAACTTGATGATGTCTAGGCAGGCTTGAGTCAGAGTGACCTCAAGCCTAGGCATAGGTCTAGGTGCTTCTCCTCGTTGAGATTGTTCTGTAGGCACTTTTTCTTCTAGAATCTGTCGAACAGATTCCACTTTGGGCTCCTCTTGAAAAGGTCCCATTGCATGGGTCACCTCTTATTATTCTTGGCCTTGTTCCTACTAGGCCCTTCTAGCTTTGGGTCATTTCTCCCATGGTTGTGAGGGTTCTCCTTCCTGTGGGCACTTTTGTTTGGATGCCATCTACAGTCACAATAGAACCATGGATTAGCAATCATTGTGTAACCGTAAAAAAATTAGGATACCTTAACTCTTGAGAGTAGTTACACTTAGCTAAGTTTTAATTATGCTTGATTTAATTAACTTAATTGTTGTTTCTATTTATGCCTTATGATTGATAAATTATCTCAGAGATTGTTGGAAGGCTTAACTTGGAAAAAGTTGATGTTTATATATATGATTAAGATTACTAACCCTTGGGGGAGTTAGAAAAAATTTTCAAAAATTGCATCAAAAACCTTAAGGTTTTTGGCCTCCATGATAAAGATCTTGCATCCGGTAAGTGCCGGATCAAAAAATGGAGTGATTTGGACAAAATATTTGAAAGTTATGAACTCTAGAATGTTTTGGGCTCTGAAAAATTACAAAAACTCCCCATGTGTTATGAGAAAATGACAAAAAATTCCAAAGTTTCTAGTGGTATATATAGTATTTTTGTATTGCATCGACAAGGCCTTGACAACGGGGCTTCATCGACAAGGTTGACTATGTCGATAAGGCCTCAACAACGCAATTGTTGACCACCATTGACTTTGGTCAAACTTTCAAAATACAAGAAATTTTTTAATGAAAATTAGTATGAAATCATGAGAAGATGGTGTTGAAGTTTATAAATTTGAAAAAAAAATGGAGAAAAATTGATTTAATAGATGAATGCAATGAAAGATTAAGGAGTACTGAGCAATTTACACAATGGAAAATTCAAAATATAAGATTGTAGCAATGTCAAAGGTAAGGAACCTTAACTAATCAAGCTAAAAGCTATGCAAGTGGGTCCTCCCCATAGTAGGCTCATGCCCTTTTTTGTCCTTGCATAACCTCAACTAAGAATTCCATGGGTCCCATAGTCAATTTAATGATCATGACAAGTTAAGAACCAACCCAGAATAATCCACTCAAGAATCCCAATACATCAAACTAAGACATAAAGCATAACATAGAACCTAGCAGTGAGGTGAGTTATGGCAGCATGGATGCATGATAGAGAAGGTGGAATGGAGTTCCCAATTAAGGTCATAAGAAGTCCCTTATGGAATTGTTGTTAAAATGACCCGAGAAGTTCCATCCTTAGTCCAGACCAAAACCATCCACTTTTTAGTGACTTTGCATCACCACTCTAAGATTGATCCACCCACTCGAGACACAAGGGTGTCCCTGCAAGACAACCACCATTCCACAAAGAGGAGAGAGAAGTAGGAAGGGACAGAGAGAGAGAGGGCCTTAGTTACAAGGGACCTTCAAGCATAGGTGTATGTATTTTGAGTCTCATAACCAATGCTTGTAGCCCTTTTATTTATCCAAGGGGTGTGCTTTGAATTTCCATTATTTTTTTTCAAATGAGAACCACACCATGTGAGGACTTATTCATGTCAAAGGGATGTGCTATGAATTCCCATCATTTTTGTTTTTTTGTTTTTGAATGATGGGAACCACACCATGCAACGATGATATTTATCTTCCTATCATTGGGTGGTATGGAATGGTAAGAAGTCCACACAAAAAAAAACACTCAAGCACTCAAGCAAGAAGAAGAGTACAAAGAGTATTGAGTCCCCTTGAAGTCACACCCTTTACAAACCTTTGGATCCTTCCTAACTTTGGAACTACCAAGGTTACTGATTGATTAAAAGTTTCTTTAATGAAAAAGGGACCTCAAATTCCCAAAACAAGGAAAACCATAGAGTTCTTTGGATGGGTGGATGACGTGGACTCACTACTTGTCCCATGAAAAATAAACCATGTCAAAGCCATCATACATCAAAATTCAAAAATAAAAGCAAGACATTGACAGTCACACATTAAGCAAAAACCATCATTAGTAAACAACAACAATAACATTGTCTCCTATGATAATGAAGTAGATTTATTAGCAAAAATGAAAAAATATCACACTTAATCAAAAGAAACATAAGAACCAAAATAAAGTAAAATATATAAGAAAGTGTAAAATAATCAAGAAAATTTAAATGTACTAAAACTTATATAAAATTAGAAAAATTTGAAAATCAAAAATTTGTAAAATCAAAAATGTGAAAAAAAAGGTAGAAAAATTGAGACACCATGGTAATGGTCAACATGGATGGCCATCTCCCCCACAATTGAGTTGGAAGGAGGAGATCCAAAAAATAGAACGTGGGTGTCCATCAAGTGACACGGTATTTACATTGTTCTATCTTGGTTCTAGGAAAGGTTTGACTTGTTGGATATTGATCAACTACTTTTTATTTAGATTATCATATTTGTAAATTATCATGGCCCCAGAGGGAAAGGTTTGATCAATTATATAATGTCCCTCTCATAATGTTTGAAATTTTTTCTTTTGAGGTACATGTGTGGGGTTCTAGTAGAGGACCTTATCTCCTGGTTGAAACCTTACTTTCCTAATTCTAAGGTCATGGCATTGTTTGCTGAATGCTTTGTTCACCTCATTCAAAGATAGGGCCACTAAGTAATTTTCGTCTAACATGTTCAAATTGATCAATCTTTCCTTTTGTGTCAAACTTAGCTCAAGGTTTAGATCATAAGCTGTTGAGAGTGTACGAAGCTCAGATTGAATTGGGAGGGTTGGAAGTTCCCCGTACACTAACTCATAGGGAGAATATCCAATAGGAAGTTTCCAAGTTGATCAGTAATCCTAGAAAGCATCATTAAGTTTTGTGCTCCAATCCTTCCTATATTTGTTAATGGTTCATGTTAATATTTTTGTAAGCTCATGGTTTGTTACCTCTACTTGACCATTGACTTGGGAGTGGTAAGGTGTTGTTAATTTATGTTCTACCCCCAAGCATTGAATTAATTTTCTAAATGTGGCACTTGTAAAATGAGTCCTATTATCAAAAATTAGTGAACACAGCATCCCAAACCTATTCACAATATGTTTTTGTATAAATCTAGTAGTAGTGGATGATGGGCAATCTGTTATGGCTGTCACTTTAGCCCATTTTGTGCAATAGTCAACTGCTACTATAATATATGCTTTCCCGTTAGACATGGGTGTGATGGAACCCATGAAGTCAATGCCCCATATGTCAAAAGGTTCTGGTGGTTGAATCCACTATTGAGGACCTTTCATACAAGGGGTCATCCCCCTGTCACGTTGACAACATTCACAAGACTTGACAAACTGGTGGGTATCCCTAAATATTGTGGGCTAATAGTATTCTACCATTTGGATTTTTATGGTCGTGTGTCTCCTTACATACTGGCCTCTGCAAGATCCTTCATGAGCATCCTAAAGAATGCATAGTTGATCTTCATCAAGGACACACCAACGGATTAGGCCATCGACACACACCTTGTAAATGTGTCCATTAATTTCCATGAAGTATTTAACTTGATGAAGAAATTATTATTTTTTCCTAAAATCTCAGTCTTGTGTCATCTCTTGAGCGAGAAGATATGTGAGGATGCCATTATACCATATTGCTTTTTCAAATGTGTGTTCATTTATTGCTCCAATAAAGAGGAGTTCGTCTAGAAATTGATTAGAGAGCAGGCTCTCCTCCTCTTTGTTATCCCATCTTAAGCAAGAAAGATGGTCAATGACCACATTCTCAATTCCTTTTTCATCTACCATAGTAAGATTGAATTCCTATAAGATCACAAGCCATCGTATAACATGAGGGCTCACCATCGGTTTATTCATAAGGAAGCGAATTGCATTATGATCCATATGTACAAATACTTTGTAACCTAGCACATAATTTCTAAACTTTTCTAGTGCATACACCACTGCCATTAATTCCTTCTTTGTGATGGTGTAAGTTAACTATGCTCCCACAATGCTTTGACTTGCGCAGTGGATATAATATGGACATTTCTTATCATCCATCTACATGAGTATTGCTTCCAAAGCATAGTTAAATGTGTCTATCATGATATGGAATGGTTTGGACCAATCAGGTGCTTGTAGGATTGGTGTTTCTATGAGTTTCTTCTTTAATTTTTGGAATGCATTTTCACATTTCTTGGTCCAAATGAAAGGTGCATCTTTCTTTGTAAGTTCCACCAACGACTTTGTAATCTTAGAGAAATTCTCAATAAAGTGCTGATAGTAACCAATGTGTCCAAGGAATGACCGAACTAGGTATACCTCAATCCCTTTCTGGGTCTACCTCAATCCCTTTCTGTGAAATTCAATGCCCTAGCACAATGTGTTCTTGGACCATGAGATGGCTCTTTTGCCAATTGAGTCATAGGTTTGTCTTAAGTTGGTCCAAGGCTTGCTCAAAGGTAGCTCCATAACTAGAGAAGTCATCCATGAAGACTTCAACACCACTACTAATCTATTGTTGAAAAGATACTAAGGACCAAAAGTTGAAATGTTGCAAGGGCATTGCATAGGCCAAATGACATCTTACAGTATGCAGAAGTTCCCCAAGGACTCATGAATGTTGCCTTGGCTTAGTCTTCTAGTGAAATTTGGATTTGGTTATAGCCACTATAACCATCCAAGAAACTATAATAACAATGCCCAAATATGGTGTTTAATACTTAATCCAAAAATGGCAAAGGAAAGTGATCCTTAAATGTTGCCATATTTAACAACCTAAAGTCAATGCAAACCTACCATTTACCATCCTTCTTTGGTACAATTACAAGTGAACTAACCCACTTACTATCCGTGATTGGATAGATAAACCCTACCTTGAGGAGTTGTTCTATTTTCTCCTTAACGATTTGCTTCAATTTGGGGTTTAGCTGCCTCTGCGACTACCTTCTAGGCTTCATGGCCAGGTCAGTGTAGACATAGTGCTAGCATATCATTGGATCGATTCTTGTTAGTTCTAGATATGACCAAGCAAAGGTTGTTGACCATTTATTTACCAATTTCAACAACTTTTCTTTTTGTGCAAGAGCAAGTTTAGCATTAATTATGACTAGTTTACCATTCTTTAAAAATGCATACTTCATTCCAACTGGTAAATTTTTTAGTTCTAAGAGCTCCTACTTGAAGTGATTAGGGATCTTTAACTCTACCCAATAGTTATCATCATCTTCAGTAGAGAGTTGGGAATGGACTTGTTCAATTTTGTCCATGCCTTCTATATATGCATAAGTTAAGCTCTTAGTTGGCTCCATGCATATTGTGCTACTATCTAAATCAGCTATTAGCCACTAAGTGCCCTTCTGCTTTTTGGTTGTTGCATACAAACACCATTGAATATTAATTTCTTATGCATAGTGATTACATGCCTTCATGTATGTGCTTCTGATTAACCAAATCTTTTGCACACAATTGCACCTGTTGTTGCTGTATGCGATACATGGAATATGCTTCTTCTCAATTTTTCCTAACTCATTCTCCTTAGATATCTTGAGAGATAGGTTCCTTATACCCATTCATGCATCAACCATGCCTAACCAAGCCCTTCCCATGATGATGGGAAAGTCACTTTTGCAGTTGTCCACCTTGATTACTAGAAAATTAGCAAGATAAGACCACCCATAAACTATGGTCACAATGTCCTCTACTAATTCCAAAGGCACCAAAATTGATTGATCTGCTAATTCTAAACATATGTTGCTCTTCTTAAGAGGTGGTAGGTTCCAGGCTTTGTACATATCATGGGAGATGAGGTTAACTCTGAAACTAGAGTTAAGAAGAAGCTTGCATGGCTCTTGTCCAGCAATCTGTAGAAAGATGAGTGAACTTCCTAGATCAAATATTTTTGTGGGAAGGTTGTGAGCCTTGATCTAGTCAAAAATAGCATGAGTTGGAATTACATTGTGGATCATAGATGGTACTTGGTTTGAAGGATGCTTGAAGGTATTTGATGCAGAGGATGAGAGTACTGAAGATGCAAGGTGATTAGCCAAAGTAGGTTGTGAGGGTTGGAGAGGATTTTTGGGCTAGAAGAAAGGTCATTTCTATGATCGATTATCCAAAACACTTAGTTGAAAACCTAGTTGTGAGTGTACAACCCTTGTAACATTTTGTTGCTACAACTATGGAGGAATTTCACCTTGCATGGATGGAGCAAGAGGTAATTGAGTCGAAGGTGAAGATTTACATGCAGAGGGATGTGAAGGATGATAAGGATATAGATATGGATTTTCCCTTCAAGTAGATGGTGACTGTGTTCGATGGTACTCTCAAGAGTAATAGTGATGCTGGAATGATGCATGACTTGCTAAACTTTTAGGGGAGACAAGTTGCTAAACATAGTACCTATATGGATTTGGTTTCCTATAAGGGTATTGTTGCCTTAGTGGTGGCATTCCCCATGATTGTGGTTGGTGCCACTATTGGTGCTATTCAAAAGGTTGTGGAGGAGTTCCATTTGGGTAGCAAGCTTGTTGTTGCTGGTGGAACTACCTTAAGGATAAGGTAATCATCTTGGAGCTTACCTACATGCTAGGTGGGGGTTCAATGTATACACTCTAGACTCTTTTAAGTGTGACACCATAGGATAACATCCCTTTAGATGTTAATATTGATAGATGTCACATTCAGTTTCATTATCATAGTCAGACTCTACAACTTCCTCTACTGCAGTAGCTTTACCCTTACTTCTTTAGTAGACATGTTTAGCTTCTTTTCACCGTATATGATTAGGATCACTATTTTTCTCTTTGGATTCTTCAACAATCTTCAAAGTGGCTTGAAACTTTTCATCCAAAGAGTCCCATAACTTATCAACCTTGGTTAAAATGTTAGAAACATATTTTTGGATAGGCAAGGTTTTTTTGTTCACCACTTCATCAAGTCATGAATCCTCCTTGTCACAAACTCAGACCTCTCATTTTTTGATGGATGGTTTCTTATTATACTCTTCAACACTCTCCCTTTTTTGTAGCTCACCTTCTTTTTTTTTTGCTACCAGCTCAATTAGCCTTTGGATTTGATGAGCTCTCATTTTAGAAAACCTCCCTTGGGCATAGACCCCAAGGGTTCTTCTTGTTTCTACCCTAAGCCCATCTATGATGTGGCAAAGTTGTTCTCTTTGAGAGTAACCATGGCCAGGACATCTATGTAGGAGTGAATAGTATCAGCCCATGGTGGCATCCAAGGGTTCATGTGCTCCTTGTTTTTAGTATTGGATTTGCCTTTTCAAATTAGACACTCTAGAGTGCCTTTGATATTTGTCATTGAATAGTTCTAACATGGTACTCCATCTTTGGATAGATTTCGGTTCTAAGGACTGGTACCAACTTTCATCTTCCTTAATAAGTGTCCTTAGAAAAAGCTTGAGTTTTACCACTTGTTCTCGATATTCTGTAAGGCACAGACATCTTGAAATTCTTGTAGATGTGTCTATGGATCATAATTGTATCCCCCCTCAAATCTTGGGATATTGTTCATATCTAGGTGCTTGATTCGACTATCCTTTGTATGCCTAGTTGGAATCCTTGCTACCTCCACAATGTTAAGCATACTTCGGGTCACTAGTAATGGTTTGTCATCATCGCTATGTTGATGACACCAATGATGGTTTCGACCACCTCTTCGATTTTGGTGGCCTTCACTATCATTATTATTTCATCAATCACCTTCATCATGGTTGTTTTGATGGTGGCTTCTATGAGAACCACCAGATGAAGAGGAATGTTAAAATCAGATGAAGAGGATGAAGAGGAGGATGGACTACCACCATCATCGTAGTGTTCGCCACCACTCTTATGCTTTTTACGATCTCCATCATTAGATCCCTTGTTATTGCGATGTTCACCTAAGTCACTACCTTGGCTATCTCTCTTTCTTGAACTTGGTTTATGAATAGTTAATCACAAAGTCAAGTTCACACCCTCACCATCAATAATAGGGGGTGGAGAATCTTCATGTTGAGAACCTTCCAAGGGAGAATCCTCATTGTCCTATTTATCTAGTAGGAACAAGGGGTTAGTGTAATGTTTCCCCTTTGTGGCTTCATGAAGTCTCTCTTGATATTTATCATGCTTATGTTGTGTTTTAGTGAGATGATAGTTCTGAGTGTTATATCCATTCACAACATACTCTTCGTAAAGATCTACTATGCCCAACTTCTTAAGGGTTTTAATTAGCATTCCAAGCATAGATCTATTGGGGAGGCAAAACAACATTGCCTTCCATATCACGCCATCACATCTGTTTATCCTGATGTAGGATGAATATGAAATTTGATACAAACTCATTTGGATGAGTGTATACCACCTTGCATTCTTGTGGAACCAGTGCCTTAGTATCATTAAGCTTACAAGAAGAAGAAGACATTCTGTAAAACAAAATGAAATTGTCAGTGTGCTTTTATAATTTATGTATAGTGGGAATGATATGAACCTTTAGGTTCATACAACAATATTAGTGGTATTCACTTAGACCTAAATAGTACACATTCCACAAACAAAATCCCTGGCAATGGTGCCAATGATTGAGCATTCACGTGCGACTCAATTTAATTTTGTGGACTTTATCGTTTCTAGTGCACAAGTCCTTTAAGAATGTGAATCTAGCCTTAAGGTGAATCATTGTCCTCCCAATTACACTTGTCATGTACATTGGTATGGTTAAGTGTAACTGAGGCATTCAATTTTTATCATTTTGTATTTTATATTTTGGATGCTCGAAATGTAGATAAAAAGGAGTTTAATTAACTAATCATTTAACTAATCCTAACATAAGTATCCATTCCCACTTTTTGTACGTGTCTTGAACCCACGTATCCACTATTGGGGGACCAAATGCTACGCTATTGGACATACCAAGTGATAACATTACTAGGATTACCAAGCGAATACATGTTATGCCCGTAGTGTGGTGAATGTAATTGTACGGTGTCTTTATTCGAGTGTGCTATACTTGGACACGCACATGATCGGCAATAAAGATCAAGATTACTTCATCATTGTAGCATTCACTTTGTCATTTATTTCTTTGTTATTTATTTAATGTTATTTACTGTTTTCTCTCTCACCCTTAAACTCCTAGAACGAGAAACGAGTACGACTTGATTACGAGCATTTAAGTGTGACTGCTTGGTAGCCCAGTGGTGTAGCTAGGATCTACGCTTAGTAACCCAGTGGCGTATTTGGGATCTGTGCTTGGTAATCCCAGTGGCGTACCTAGGATCTATGCTTGGTAGTCCCAGTGGTAGTCATGCACGAAGTCCAAGATGTGTAT
This sequence comes from Gnetum montanum, assembly GCA_015680685.1. NCBI lineage: Eukaryota > Viridiplantae > Streptophyta > Gnetopsida > Gnetales > Gnetaceae > Gnetum > Gnetum montanum. Next base: position 945,863 of record MNCI01005835.1, read on the forward strand.
AGTTGATCAAGGAATCGGTTGCTCGTCGCACTTAGGCTAGATTAGATTTTCTTATCTTTTCCTCCTAATTTAGTTTAGTTAATATTATTTTCCACTACCTTCAGGAGTAGCATAGATTAGGAAATACATCATACACCTCATCTGGACTAAACCATATGTGACATATGCAATACTAGTCCAGGTGGGAAGACAGCAAACTACGACCTAAGGCTAACTATCTAGGTGCCACAACTAGTCCATCTGCGGAGTTCGACCGGATCGCTTGTGCAACGCTCATTTTGTATGGTTGAGTGTAGGGGTACCTCGCCACTCATCATAGGCGCCGTTACCAGGGATGGTGCTAGTTATTTAGATTAGTTATATCATACAAGGTCGTTGTAAAGGACTTAACGATATATCTCTTAAAAAGAAGTAATTATAAAAAGTCACATAAAATTCACACACAACAATGCCTCTCCTACAAGATGATAATAAAGCCACACTTAGTGAGGAAGTTCATTGGAGGACCAATGAGCTATATGATGATGAAGGTTGGAGTATACAACCTGAAGTGGGAATTTCCTATAAGAGTGAACAAAAACAATGTCATCCCAACACAATGAGACATAACTTATATGATGACGATGAACCCCCATTGGCCACTACAAGCTTAACGCAAATACAAGAGGCTATTCGAATCTCACGTAGGCATCGTAAAGAGAGCCAACTACCCAGGCTTGATTTAAATAACTTTTCAAAATTTTCAGGAGGCTATAACTTAGATCCACATCAACATTTACTAGCCTTCTACGATGCCTGCACATGGAATAACATTGATAACAGTTGGCAAAAACTGAAGCTCTTTCCTATGACACTCGTTGACCAAGCTAAAGTATGGTATAGATCGTTAAAACCAAA
>MNCI01005835.1:948310-980412 GCA_015680685.1 Gnetum montanum
TCTGTGGGAGTTATCATGCAATATGGTTGTACTAAGATCCTTGTAGATCTAATGAAAAATGGGAGTAAGAGTAATCAAAAGGGCACTCAAAAATCAAACGTTGTTCTAGGGGGTCCCATTAGAAAGACATGCACCCATGCTTGAAGGTTGGCGGCTTCTCTGGATTCAGTAAAGTGAAAAAAAAAGAAGAAAAGAAAAAGAAGTACCATAAAAAAAATTCACTCCTCCCTCGTACTAAACGCCAAGTGATCATACGCCTTGTTGTTATGGTACTCTCATAGTTGTTCATCATGGGATGAAGCAATGTGATGTCACTGATTAGAAGGATCGACTTGGTCCTGATCTTGGAACGATGGGATAATGACACGTTAATCATGGTTTACACGCAGGATTCACTGTGCCCTGGGTCAGTTACCTCATGTCCCAATCTCTCCGATCCCTTTCTTTAGTTCGTCTCATCTCACTATTCGCGCAATTGTAGCCCATGTCCTATGTAGCATAGAATTTTCATCTCATTTTGGTGATACTTACATGTGTGTGTTTTGTGGAGTTAGTACGGATTACATTTAACCCTTTTAGTGCCCACGGACACTTTAAGTGTGATTACACAAGGGCATAATAGGTTGAAACCTGCTTTGGGGAGGACCCACTTGTGTAATTTTGTTGTAATCTTCATTAATTCTCTAGCTAGAACACACAATTTCTTTCCCTCAACTTAATTTTCATAAATTTATTTCCCTATTATTATCTCTCTTTCATTTTAATGCTCCAATGTACCATTATATTCCCTTTTCTTCATAACCGCCAAATTTTTAATTGCAACAATTCACATCATTATCATTCAGAGTGCCTCATGAATCAATGTAATTACCCCTGAATATATTAATCCTTGTCCATTTCCTCGTCTTACACCATTAATTTCAAGAAAATCATTAAAAATTCAGTCTTTTTCATGTGTCTCACCTTAGTTGGGATGAGATATCGGGTACGCGATATCGCGTCCCACGTGATATCGCATACACAATGTACCGTACACGATATGGCATCCTATTTAGCTATAAATAAGGACCCCCATTGCAACACTTAGCATCATTTTGCCATTTACGTGGGGGGAATTTTTAAAATTTTTCTCTACGACTTGCGATTGGATGACCCTCGCTTTTTCACTCATATTTCACGTGCTGGTGCTCCAATTTTAATTCCGTTTGAACCTGCTTGAGCCCAGAGCGTTCAGTTTAGTCATGGGGGAGGGACACTTACCAAAAAGTGCCTAAATTTTTTGAAATTTGTCATTGCCCAAAGGACATCAATTAGGATAATTAATACTAACACTTAGAAAAATTGTGCCAAAAATCATATGACCTTAAGTATACCAGGAGATTAAAATGACAATCCACCTAAGTTATAGGACCATTATTATAATTTTTGGGCATGATCACACGATAACATAAGATCTTTAATTAAAAGGCATGTAGTAAGGTATAACTTAACTTTGAAAACAACCTTACTAACGTTTCGCCCGTGTGATTGTAGATGGCCCCAAAACATGCTTAGTGAGAGGGTCCTACTCAAGGTGAAGCGAAACAACCTCGGAGAGGTGGAAGATGAGTCCCTGCTAGATAACATGTAGAATAGGAGGTGTAATCATTTAGCATCCATCAAGAAGAACCTCCTACAGGATGGTCCGGGCAAGCAGAAAGAGGAGCTACTACTGCGCCTGACTGGGACAACTCACGTTGCCCCCGGAATGTGTTCAGGCTATCCATACGAAGTTCACAATTGCTGTGGTAATCATGGAGCTTAACTTCAAACCTTTTGCAGAGTTTGCTCCTGAGGTTGTTAGGGATCACCTTAAAGGGTCTCCCTTATGGCCTGTCCTCTCTGAGTGCGGTGCCTAGTACTTAGGTGAAACATACCTATTCTGGCACAATAAGGAGCAAGGCACCACGGTTAACATTTGTGGTGTGACTATAGACTTTTCTATGCAGGCAATTTCAAAAGTGTTAAACTTTCCGAATTCAGGCCCCCATGTTGCTTGGTTATCTACCCGATCAGACCTTGATGTGCGAAAGGATTGGTTAGAGAAGGCTTATGGCAGAGATAAAGCTTTTGGTGAGCTGACGACAGAAGAGTAGGTTTATTTTAAAATTGGAACCTATCACCTCTTCCCCACAAAAGGTTTGAAAAGAATATCAACGTATGCGGCGAGAGGATGTGCAGTGTTGATGGGAAAGGTTAACGCTAACCTTCCCCATATATATTTGACGAAGATCCTAAGGCGATTCGAAGAACGTAATTCAGGGAAGATGACACTGCCTTTTCCCTGCCTTATCAAAAAACTGTGCCAACGGGTTGGTATTCAGGGATACACAAATGATGTCCTCCGAAAAGCCCAAAATGTTTCTTATGTTGAATTATTAAAGGTACCAGCTCCAAGAAAGAGCACTGGCGAAGAGCTGGAACCAGATGAAGAAGAATAACAGATGACTGAATCACTTGCCACTCAACTTGCAGGACCCAGTCAACCTCCAAACACAGGTCCCAGCCAACAACAAGAAGCAGGACCCAGCACAGGCTAGGATCAGCCGCCGCCATCGCAAGACTACAAATCGTCGATGAGCCATCTTAGGGCCATCGTCGAGACAGTTAGTTGGGGAAGTTGTGATGACGCAAATCTCTTCCACATCATCGATGATGCCAACCAACCTACTATTTCATTAGATCACACAAGGGGAGAGTTATCCATCCAAACAGGAGGAGGGGAAAGTAGATGGTCACAACAGATCTCTGGAAACACAGCATCTTTTCAAGTGCAGTTAGAGACTAGTGAAGGGGCCACTGTGGTGGTCATGCAACACCAGGATGCCACAGAAGCTACTGAAGTGGTCACTGATCACATCAAAGAATATTTCAATGTACCTGTTGTGCCATCGGCAGATCTTTCAGGAGCACGGGATCCTCAAACTCTTGCCGGAACCTCAATGACTCCTGCGGAACATGAGGATGCACTGGACAAATTGCTTCAAATAGGATAAGTTTTGACGTCTCTGTTTGACATCCCTCAGGATGTAACATCAATTCAATCAGACCTCATTTCCACAAAGGGAAAGCTGGTCATATCCGAAGTAAGGGTAGAGCATGCTGAAACTGAAGTGGAGAAACTACAAGAGCAGCTCGTAGCCTTACAAGCAGCACAGCGAGATCCTTTGCAATTTGTTCCCATAGACCAGCTAGACAACTTTAGAATCGAGCAACTAACAAAACTAATTGCAGAAAATAAGAAGGTGGCAGAAGAAAAGGAGACGGCCACTTGGGATGCCTCCACAGCTCAAGTGCAAACTCATGTGCATCTTAAGGCACTCAGGGCCTTAGAAGAAGAAAATAAGCAGTTGGTTGTAGATAACCTTCGGTTGACTTCTGTGGAGAAACAAAAGAATGTTCTTGATGAACACTTTCATCAATTACAAGAACAGTTCATTCAGGTCAACCGAGATGTACACGAAAAGCTGAAAGAGCATTTCCGTGATCAGGTGGGGATGTACAAACAAATCCTGCAGAAGAAGATCCATATGGCCAAGGCTCAAATCAATAACATCAGTGCTCAGCATGCTAATTGGGGGGCCATATTGGACACTTACACCTTTGCCCACCAAGCGGAAATTAAGAACCGGGACCTGCAAATCCAAGACTTGATAGAGTACATGGAGTTGACAAACCTTAGATATGCCAACCTGGCCATGTTAACAGCAGGATGCCTGAGGTCACAGCTCGAGAAGTAGGTAGCTTCCACCCATATCAAATTTGAAGAAGAATTTGCAGAGCGAAAGAAGTTGGCTGAAAAACTAGATGTCACAAATTCTAAACTTGCGGTGGTAAAAGAAAGCTACCAAGGACAGAAAGATGTGGCAACTGACTTGGCTTGACAGCTAACTGAGCTTCACAAATACAAAGACAAAGCTAGAGCCTATAAAGAGGAACGACGGGTGTTTGCAGCATGGTATGTCAAAGCTAATCAGATGTTCCCGCAACTACCCTGTCCATGGAAGGTGCCAACTCCGTCAAACATCGGAACATTAGCATGGACGGCATAGGACCCTTGGACTGAAGAGGAGAAGCTCTAGGCCATTTTTCAGCGTCATCAACCTTCCAAGCTTGGGGCACATGACAAGGGGAAAGCACCCATGGAGGAGCCACCACCACCAGGAACTACATGAGTTCCACATTTTTGTAGTTGTAGTATTTCTTCTCTGTGTTGTGTCTTCCCACACTGCGGCATTAGTCCATTTCTTTTTCCCAGTTAATAATCCCATACCTATCCACTGTGTAATCACTGAAGCTTATTCTCCTTGTAACTCGAGAATGAGTTTTTATTCAGTCTTGGGGGTATGATGAGACGCGATTCGCATAGGCCGCGATATCGCATCCCCCGCGATATCGTGTACACGATATCACGTCTTCCCTACAATATCGCGTACGCGATATCGTAGTCTGCCGCCATATATATAAATAAGACGTGACACTCCCTTGTTTGGGGATCCCAGTTTTAGAGTAGCAAAGCTCTGGTAGTTTGATCCCTCCAGAGTTAGATTTTTTCCCATGTATGCCCGCAGTGTGGTGAATGTAATTGTATAGTGTCTTTATTCAAGTGTGCCGTACTTGGACACGCACATGACCGGCAATAAAGATCAAGATTACTTCATCATTGAAACATTCACTTTGTCATTTATTTATTTGTTATTTATTTAATGTTATTTACTATTTTCTCTCTCACCCTTAAACTCCTAGATCGTGGAACGAGTACGACTTGATTACGAGCATTTAAGTGTGACTGCTTGGTAGCCCAGTGGTGTAGCTAGGATCTACGCTTGGTAATCCCAGTGGTGTACCTAGGATCTATGCTTGGTAGTCCCAGTGGTAGTCGTGCACAAAGTCCAAGATGTGTACGGTTGATCAAGGAATCGATTGCTCATCGTACTTAGGCTAGATTAGATTTTCTTATCTTTTCCTCCTAGTTTAGTTTAGTTAATATTATTTTCCACTACCTTCAGGAGTAGCATAGATTAGGTAACACATCATACACCTCATCTGGACTAAACCATATGTGACATATGCAATACTAGTCCAGGTGGGAAGACAGCGAACTGCGACCTAAGGCTAACTATCTAGGTGCCACAACTAGTACATCTACGGAGTTTGACCGGATCACGCGTGCGATGCTCGTTTCGTATGGTTGAGTGCAGGGGTACCTCGCCACTCATCAGACCTACATGTTTCATAATCAAAATTTTGCTTTACAATTAATTGATGTCATGCAAAAACATAGCATTTAAGTTATTCATGTCATGCATTATTCTTTTTTTTTCTTTTTACTTCTTGAGTTAGATAAACCTTCCTTGGTATAGCGTACCCTAGATATAGGATCATTTATAAATAACTATGCAATATTGATCATTAGTACATAGACTTCAAATTTTGATGTTGAATTTGAAGAATATTCTAAAGTTCTATGTTTTTTCAAGTTATTAATCTTCCACTAATTCATCAGAAAGTTAAACAAGAGATTGTTAGTCTTATTAGTCACATTAAGCATATGAAATCTATTTCCATACCATTTGGTTCTTGTAGATTTTTTTTTAAATCAATCTTCTTAATCGTAAAAGAAATTGATATAAAAACTAGGCAATAAGACCTGTATTTATCTGGTAACATATTATAATCTTCCTAATTTTTGCAATTTTTGTCATTATGAAGGATATTTGTTTAATGCTTATCTTTTTTTCTCAAGAAAAAAATATGTTAAAGTTAAGGATATGAAAAAATAATTTGAAGTTAAAGATCTAGAAAATCAAGTTAATATCAATGATAAGAATGATTAAATGATAATAAGAAAACTAAAGAAGATATAAGCTTCTATAAATAATTTTCTAAAGAAAGTATTGATCGGTCTAAATAGAACTTTGTTAAAAAAAATTCTTCTTGAATTATTAAAGTATATAATTTTGACTCTTATTCTTTTAGATGTGATAATTCTAGAATATCTAAAATTCTACACTATGAGAAAATGAGTTATTGAAATCTTGATAATGCATTTAATATGATGGTTTCTTGATAATTTGGTTGCCCTAATGAATGATGACAGTGACTTAATAATTGAGAATGGAAGTTGATACCAGTGATAGATGTGTAAATGAGAGAAGAAAGGAATATGAAAAATTATCAAATTGCAAAGAAGATCTAATGTCAACTTTATTGCCTTCAAAATAGGTCATTTCATTCATGTATATCCTTACAATTTATAGGAAATGATTAGGGCCATCCTTGGGAAACTTGAGAAGTTATTACCAGAGTGAAAATAAAGAAATTTTAGCAAAATAAAGGTGAGCTAGGGTCAAAATATTTTACATCTACCCATAAATTAAAAAATAAATAAAAATAATTTGACTTTATATACATTTGTCTTCATGTGTAATGAGCATTGGACATTACTAATGATCAAGTATGTTAAAGTTAATGACGTGAAAAAAATAATCAAGTTACTACTAATGATAAGAATGAACAAATGATAATGAAAAATCTAGAGAAAATAGAAGCTTCTATAAATATTTTTCTAAAGAAAGTATTGATTAGTCCAAATAGACAACCCATAAAAAATCTTTTCTCATCCAATAATAATACTGTTAACTTAAATATTAAATCTTATATTAAGAATTAGGTTCATGTTAATGGCAAAGAATCCCAATGTAAGGTAAATTTAAGGTTATCTACTTATTATAATATGAAAGCATACTAGTTTCAAATCCTCTCTAGATTAATCATTAATCGTGATGAATATTATGGATGGAAGATGTTATTTATAGGTAACTTTGTAAAAGTTGGTTAGCAGTATTATTCTTATTAATATTTGAGTTTTTATTAGAGTCAAATAACCTTAAAGTTTTTATATTTCATTAAATTTTTTATTTTTAGTTATTATAATTTTTTGAATTATCAATTGATTATAACAAGAAATGCTATAGAAACAAATGGAGGATGAAAAATGCTAATTTTGTAAGATAATATTAATGTAATGATAATTTTATGAATTCATTTATTAGTTTTTTTTTTCTAAAGGAAGTTGTAAGTTGATAATTGTAGGGGATTGAACTCATCATTTCATATATGTGATTTATAAAAGAAAGAGAATATCTCATCTTTTGTTGTTCATTATTTTGGTTATGAGGGGCCACCATCCTTCATTCATGTCTAAGCCTTTATTTTTGTTTACATTATTAGGGTGCAACTTAATCTCCATAGATTCTCTAATTTTCCTTTCTAAATAATTTTATATCTTGGCTAGAACTTTTCATTTGTCTAATTATCAAGTGTATTTAATTTGATCTTTTAAGAAATTGTTAATGTGTTTATGAAAAGGGGATTTTTAAAAATCTATAACGTTTTGTGTCTCCTTCATGTTCTTTCAGTCCAATAATGATGCTTCTTGCACTTTCTCCTATGTATACTTTTCCATAACAGCATTCTAGTTAATAAACTCCATTACAACTAAGACTTTCTAAGTTATCCTTCTTAGCAAGACACCAATCACTAATTTTATTAATTGGTTGAAATATGATTTTAATATTTTCTTTGATTAACATTTTTCCTAGTTTATCATAAATATCTTCTTGATATGGTAATACTACTTCATCTTATTCTCTTTATCTTGTCCTCTATCATCTATATAATCATGAGGAGGTTTTCTTCTTTTAATAAGCTAATTTGTAATGCTTTTATTCCAAGCCTTTTCAATGGTCCTAAAGTTAAATCCTTTAATTTAAAGATAGGATTGAGATGTTTAGATTCTTTTACCAATGTTTTATTATTCCAAACTATTAGGGCCTAAACATTAAGGTTTTTTAAATGCCTATCTTTTGGCTAAAGGGATTGTTAGATTTGAAATCCAATATTTTTTTGTATGTGTTATACCACAAGACTTGACTAAATTCTTATTTTTATTGATGACTTTGGTGATGAGAACATCTAGAAAAGAAAGGAAGTTATTGTGTTCCTTTTCAATTATAAATTATACGTTATAGTTAATGCTATTTAGATATGCATGAAATTTATCTAGTTCATCTTCAATGAATTGACAAATGCATTCTATATCATCCAAATATCTAATCCAATGTTTTAGCTTTCATCTAAACAAGTTTAATGTTTTAATTTCAAAGTCTTCCATATATAAGCTAGCTACAATATGAAAAATAGGCAATTCGATTTTGATCTTGCACCTTTTCATAGTAAAAATTATTGTATTTAAGATAAGTGATTCCTAAGGATAGCTTAACAAGCTTTAGAGTCTCACTATGAACTTTTTCATTAATAATCTTTGAAGATACTTTTAATGAAATCATGATAAAGAGAGGGATAACATCAACACTTACAAGGATATCTTTCAATTATAATTTGACCAAAGAGATAAAATTTTTATAATCTTAAGTATTTTTTTTTAAAAAAGAAGTATGCCCAACAAGTGGTGCAAGAAATTTTTTAGCTAGATACTTTGCTAGAGCATATGTGGATGAACTAATGGTATCCACTATAGGTCTAAGTGGAACTCCATTTTTATGGACATGAGAAACATCATAAATTTGGGAAGGATGACAATGGGTGGAAATGAAGGATTTCTTAGTTTCTACATCTAAATCAAATTTCTTTATATCTTTTCTTACTTTTTAAATAATGTTTAATGTTGGATCTTTATCTATTTTCTTATAGCTATTACATGTGAGATGTTCTACCATTTTCTCATTATATGTTTAATCATCCATTATTACTATTGCTTTATCTTTATTTGCTTACAAAATTTTCATAAACTTTTCAATTTTTCTAACCTCACAAAGTACTTTAGATTCTTTCTTAGAGATATTACTCTCAGGTTTGTAGCTTTAAGTAAACTAATAACACTATTTTGAACAATTGTTATAGCTTTTTGCTTCTAAATATTCCTAAGAGATTTTTCTATAGCAAAAATAAAGTTTATATAATTAATGTTTTTTGGAGAAATAACAAAACCTAATCTTTTATTTAAAAGATTAACGCTATCTTCATTTAAGGTTTGTTTAGAGATGCTGATAACAAGTTTTCCTTTCCATGTTTTAAGCTCATTATTGGTGATACTGGTTGGAATCTCTTTGGTGGTAATGTTTAATAATTTTTTTCCTTCAGTTTTGGATTTTGATTGATGGGTAATAATTTTTTATCCTTTAAATCCATTAATTCATTATGATGTTTAATTATCATATTAGAATTAATAAAAACATTGATATGAAAAGTAGGAATATCATTCATAACCTTCTTGGTAGGTTAAATTGATTTTTTAATGTTTTTTTCCATTTCTTAGATTCTCAAGTTTTCTACCAAATTTCTTTTTCAAATCACAATGCCACAAGGAGATTTCTATCATGATTTATCAGTTGTAGTTGTTCTAGATATGCGAAGATAAGTTATTCCTCATTTTTAGATGTAGGTTATAAAATTCCTTATTTAGAGAATCTAGCAATATCCATCATTTTCTATTGGATCTTTCTCTCCTACAAAAGTTGGCATTTTGTCAAAAATTGCTATTGCTAGCTTAGATCCTTTTATTATTTAGGGGTGGACGTCATACCTCAAAAAACAACTATTAATATTAAAAAAATTCAAAGTACATCAGATCATCAAGGAGAAAGTTTAAAGAAAAAGCCCAATGGTTTTGGGGATGCCTTTTCAAGTTTTCATCCTTATAACTAATCTAGAAAAAACTCCCCTCTAGGATTGGAAAAGAATTAGATCTTGCCCTTACTCAAAAGCACCCTCACCAGTTTTCACTACATAACTAAAGGATTTTTTGTAAAGAGAAGTAGAAAACTCTTTCTACAAAAAAAAAATGCATTAATCAAAGATAAAGAGAAAATAGTAAAAAAAAATTTAAAGCTTCCCATCCATAAGCCTACAAAAAAAATAAATTAATATTGTAGGAAACAAATTAATTGTTCAACTTTCATTAAAGATTTTTTCTTGAAGTTATAGCTAAAAAGTGACATCTTTGAGAATCTAGTATTTGACACCTAGAGATAATTCATAGTTATGCTCTTATTGCTAGAAAATAACTACATAGCGAAGCTTCCAAATAGAGTAGAGAACAAGAGATCGAAGACAATTTCAAATGCAAAGAAACAAAGTAAGCAAAGCAAGTTGATCACTAAGAATGACTTCATTGATGCTTGGTTGAAAGTTGTTATAAATTCTGGATGTCCATTTCCAAGCATGCTAAGCAACATGACACTCAAAAAAACATGAGAAAATGAGGCCTCACTTCTACAGAGGACATTGACGAGAAACATTTTCAGTATGTTTAAGATAAGTGCCTATAGGAAGACCTTAATGAATAAGACACCATAAAAAATATGAATTCTAGGAAATGTAGGAGCTTGTCAAATATCTTTTATTTTCCTCATACAAAACTACAATAATAATTGTATTTTCCAAGCCTTATTGAGTTTTTTATGAATAAAATTGTTCTTTATAATAATCACATAAACAACTTTCAAATTAAAAGGATAAATAGATCTACTATTCTTCCAAAAAATATCTAGAATAGCCTAGCATAAATTGTTGTCAATTTTCAATAAATTCTAAAGATTAGAAATTAATTTTTTAAAATTCTTTTTCTCTTTCTATTCAAATCATATAGGATAAAAGCTTCATTGCAAGCAAATCATCTATCATGCATATGTAGACAAAAAACTACCATGATGCCAAATCTACTCCAAGTGATACATAATCTAGATGCATTAGTAGCCCAAGCTCCTTCATTAAAAGGAAGACATCATGGGCTAATTTTCTTAAGCATATCTTCTAAAACTATAATATTATTGTAATTTCAACATTTACTAAGCTTGCATCATGTCCTCCAAATTTGTTTAAGAATTGGAAAACCAAAAATAGAAATGACCTATGGAAAAAGAAGACATTAAAGAAAGTTATTAGAAGATCAACTATTATTATTCTTACGTTTTCCTTGCATAAGTCTATTTCATAAAAGGAGCATTCAAACATAATCTCCATTACTACACGTTTTAATCTATTTTGATGTAAGAAAAATACCTTGGTTAAAACAACTAATGAGGCCAACTCCTCTATCTTTCTTACTACTAGTGCAAATATCCCAATCAATGCTAGGAAAAAAATTCCATTGTTGCTTAGCAAACCAAAAGAATTAATAGATAATAGGATTAATTATTTCATAAGAAGTTTTAGAAGAATCCCAACAACTAGAGTAATAAACATGAGTCGATTGAAGCATTTGTTTAATAACTAAAACTTTGCTAATAAGGGTGAGATTTTTTTTTCTTTCCATTTATCAAGCTTCTTTTCAATTTTATCAACCACATAATTCTAAAAAAATTAGTAAGATTAGGCTTACAAGAAAAAGGTATTCCTTAAATTTTGAAAATAATTTTTTTAAAAGAATTTCCAAGGCTTGAGAGTAATCCACTTATCAATATTGCCATTGCAATAAATAGTAGATTTTTGCCAATTAATGTGAAAGCCAAATAACATGCAATAATCCTCCACTAACTAAAAGAGTATTGCTATGTTGAAAATAATTGTTATCATACAAAAGAATCATTTGCAAAGTGCATGTTAAGAAATTCTGTACCTTGATCGTTCCTTGAAATCCCCTTAATGAAATTCCTTTATAGATTATAGTGTAAATTATGTGAAAGAAAATCTATAGCAATAATAAAAAGATAAGGAGTTAGAGAATAATTCTCACATCCCTATTCCCAAATGGTGCCACTACATAACAAAGATTATATCTCTTCATAACAAGTATTATAATTATTGTAATAAGATACAAAAGGACAAGTTGTAATTAAGACCTAAATGGATGCATTGTAATAATGGACATGTCTCTTAAGATGACCTTTGAGGATTTGATGTAAGGTATTTATACCTTGGCCTTAGATATCATAATACCATGGAGTTGTGGAGCCAATAAGGTGAGTAACAAGTAACAGGTGAAGTAAGACAAGAAGATGACTAGCCATCCCTTCAAGTCAATTACAAGCCTGATCATGATGGTAGTGCTAGATTGCCTTTACCGGATAGATGCCAAAGGAATATAACCCTAAGAAACCCTCAAAACATGATCTAGATACACTATTTTAAATTAACAAAGCATTTTTTTATTTTCATTCTGCATTTTCCATGTTATTTTCTTTACATATAATGTTGAATATTATGAATATTTGACATTTGCCACAACATTCGTGAATGGGATGTTACATTTGGTATCAAAGAAAACCATGACCCAAAGGTCACTCATAATCAAGGACCAACTATAATCCAATGATGAACCATGGAGCCATGACTTAGGGAGAACCATGAACCACCACTAAATGCATCTTATGTAGGAGATGATCCATGTAAGCTAGAAGATATTCTTCTAGTGATTTTCATGGACAACTGAGTAAAGGCCACACATCTAAAAGAAAACCACGGACATGCATCATGTTCAAGATGAACCCCACAAACCAAAAATATTCTTTTGTAGTGACTTTAATAAATAGCAATAACTATGAGATCTAATTACACTTCAACAAGGTACATCAACTACAAGAGACATTACTAAGACAAGGATACACAGGTCCAAGTAACTCTTACCCATCTTGTAGTATTATTAGAATGTTAATTAATTAAGGTTATTGTTGCATTCCTTCCAAGAGGCTAGTAATCATGACCTAAGTCAATATTATCCTGATTAGAACTTATTATCCCTTAAACCCTAACCCATATAACTTGTAACTACTCATTTTTACATAAGACCTATGCATTGGTAAGTTAAGGAAGCCATCCTAACCATAAGATTATCTCATCCCTATTTAACCAATAAGGGTTATTACCAAAATATTCATAGGAAAAATAAATACATGGTGGGTAATTTTATCCTACTTTGCTCATTAGTACTTTGTTAGGGTATAACCATGATGTAAAAGAATAAGCTTACATCACACTTGCAAAATTGCAAGGTATATGTGTTATATTTTTTACCAATAGTCAGTATATTATTATAGTGTAAGTCATTTACAAGTCTACATGTCACCCATAATGCAACCTAGTAATGTCAATTTGGAAAAATAGGCTATTTTGGTCCTTTCAAATCTTAAAAATTTAAGTTATTTTTTGAACTTAAAATTATTCCCAGTGCATACTACTCATTAAGATGATTCTAATAGTACAAATTTTGTCCTAGGCTTACAGTTTGGGAGATATTGTTGTTCAAAGCTTTTCAATATGTATGTCTTACTAAAATAATATATTAATTAATTAATTAATTTAAATTTATAAAAATAAATATTTAAAATTTTAATATCAAGAAGTAATGTCAAAACATTTTGGAACTTGAAATTAAACCCACAAACTCTAAGTTACCAACGAAACTCTTAGCCCCTTATTGTGCTAGCCACCAAACCTCAAATGCTAGTTATTTATCATACATGTGCAATGTTATATTTATAATAAATAATAATAATAATAACAACAACAACAAAAATAATAATAATAATAATTTTAAGAATGATTTTGCAAAGGGGCTGCATAGCCCCAATAAAAGCTACGCTAGGCCTTTTATGCTACCCTATTATGTGCCATCCTCCATCGTTATCTATTGTTGCTTACATGCTCTACCTCTCTCCTGCTCCTCTATTACCATTACTACTAACCTCACCTACACCTTCTACTTTGCCTACATTGGAAAACCCACTAGAAATTTTAGATCCACAATGGCCAAAAGCACTAACACCATAGGATCTTTCCTTCTCTAACCATTGTTGGCACCATAGAATCCTACCTCTTTCAGTAATTTCGACCACTTTGTATTTTTTCGTCAATTGATGAGAAAATTTCAAAATTGTCAAATAATAGAAAATTTGAATTTCACATTCAAGATGAAAAAAATTACATATTAAAATGCAACAAAAAAGCAATCAGTCAAACTGACATGTTGGTAGCAACTAAGATAAAAATTTGGTAATTAAGCATGGTTGTCCTAGAGTAATACTAGAATGGATAACCTCTTGAAAAATTTCAAATTTTATGCCTAAAGCTTTCAATTTTGAAAGTCATAACTTTTGATTTTGGTTTCCATTTTTTATAAATGAATAGTTGTTTCTAGTAGATTTTGACCTTTCGGATGCAATAGCAAAGTTAAATCTACCCCATGAAGCTTTGAAAATTAGTTTGTAATCCTCACCCTAAAACTATGCCTCTAGATCCTTGAAGCCTCAACTTGGCATACCCAAATATACGATGTTCAATTCTAACATACTTATCAACATTTCTAACATTTTTTAGCCTTCTAAACTCAATGGTAAGGTCAAATTAATTATTTAGGTACCCATAATTTAGGTGATACCTTAAATCATGCATTAAGAGGTCATATGTAAATTAACTAACAATGCTTAATAATTTAATTATTAGGAATAACAAATCTAACCTCTTGGACCATCTTGGACCTTAAGATTAGGTGCTTAATCTCTTTAGATAGATAGACCTAGACTACTGATCTCTAATGTGTCATTGGTTACACTATCGAAGTCAGTGTCTTAAGTAGGATAGAAACATCATTAAGATTTTAGTAATGTAGCAAATTATTACCAATCCAATGAAATAATCAATTAATTGGAGAATAAGTTAGTCATCCAGAATGGTCAAAAAGATGTATACCAATTTAACCTATAAGTAGATCATGTTGTAAAACAACATGAAGAATCATAATCTTGTTTAAACAAGGGTTATGATACTTGCGAGGGGAAATTACCCAAGAGAAAATATAAGAACAAGAATGAAATTTGCAATATACAACTTACTTGGTGAAAGACAACATCCACTATGTCCATCTTAGGACTTGAACTAGCATGAGTATTGATACCCACACATCCTGGAAAAATTATAACATTTGAATTCTAATGTCTTGTGCCTACAAGAAGTTCTACCATGTGAATTCTTATATCAATTCCAACCCAATTTAAGAAAGTTATGATATGAAGTTATTTACAAGTAAAATGATTCTTGTAAAAGTTCTTCTTTTGAGCCATATAGATTAGCCTATTGTAGGAACCAGAACATGGATGGTTGTGCAATCTTTTATAAGGAAGATAAGTTTAAATTAGTATAAAGGTTTGAATGGTGATTAGAATATATGATTTTTGAAATTCCAAAATGTCATGTAATTAGGAAAAAAGAACGATCAAGATTTGAGAGAAGCCATATAGCCTTGGCATTGATATTTATAATCCAATCATTAGGAAAATGTGTATGTATGATCAACACACATTTCATTGTTAAATCAAAATGTTCAAATGTTAGACTTTGTCAAGTGACCTACTTGATTAACCAAATAGAGAAAAGATTGAAGAATAAATTATTCCTAATCCATACCAATTTTAACCTAGAACCATTCATCCTTTGTAAAGGCTTTAATGTAAAAATAAGGAGTAGTAGTTATTAATTTTTAAAATATGGATATGTAAAGTGATGAAGTGTTCAATTGATACGTCAACTAGGCCACATTAACGGAGCCTCGTTGACGCGACCACAGTGACATGACCCTGTCGACGTATCCGTCCATGCACTAACGCAACCCCATTAACGCATAGTATATCTCTTACTACAAATATGCATGCACCTACAGCATTTATGGGATCTTTTGAGTTAATTGTAGCGAAGTTCTTATAGTTTGTTTCCGTACAAGTTAGAATATTTTCCAAGTGCCTGTAGCAGGAGTGAGAAGGATGTACGGCTCTTTATTTGAGCACTAATATACCTAAGCCCATTAGCATGAGCGACAATAAGATGAGCTTTTTGAATATTCCTTACAGCATTTGGATTTAATTACTTAAGCATTAAAACACTTTAATATTTCAATTTTTTAAGCATTCCAAAGTCCTTTATTATTATCGCTTTATGGTTACAACCTTTTTCATAGTTTATAAGAACCATAGGCACAACCATCTCAAACATATACTGACACTTGGCAACCTAATGACACTTAATTTCTGGTAACCCAGTAGTGGTTAGGGTATGCTCAGGGTGTGCATGGAAGATGGGATCGGTTGCTTATGCTAGGGAGAGTTAAGCGATAGAGTAGAATAGTCACAAAATTATACAACTTTCCATTTCCTACACTAGAAGAATCAGACCTTAAAAGATAAAAAGAAAACTAATAAAAATCATTTGCCTCAATCTCACTCAACCATCGCTTTAGAATATCACAAGTGAGGTTGGGAAGACAATGGCCATTCTAACTAAGCTTTTGCTAGCTACAATTCTGTGTACGTAAGTGCTTGTAGTCTGCGGAATTCGACCGAGTCACACGTGCACACTCGTGATTCGTATGGTTGGGCGTAGGGGTACCTCACCACTCATCATTCGCATCATTTTCGAGGATTGTTAATCTTACATGCACTATCTAGTCTTAGCAAGATCGCCATTCACTTCATTGAAACAGACCCAATATATTGAAATCTACACACACTAGGTGGTTTAAGTAAGAGTAATCCACACCAATCTATTTGTTATCCAACATCAAGAATGTCTTCTTCTCACAGGCAAGACAGATCCTACCCACCAGTGCTGCAGGAATGTCGGGTGGTATACCCACATCCAGATGAGTATATACCTAACTTCACCTTTATCCTGCATTTGGATGATTACATGTGATGGTGGGATATGGAGGGAAATATCATATTGCCCCCTGATCAAACGATTCTTGGAATGCTGCTCCAAACTCTTACCAAACTAGGCATTCAGGACCACGGTGTGGAGTATGTAATGGAGGATCTTGATTATTGGGACTATTGCCCAACTGAAGCACAACATGCATGGGACCAACACCAAGCGGAATGCCATGAGCACATAAAGGAAAAATAGTTCAATAATCCTTTGTTCCTGCAGGGCTCGTATGACGATGAGGAACCTATTTCTCATGGTTCCCATTCACCTGAAGCTCCTCCACTACATCAGATCATCCAATCCATCATACAAAGTAAACAATTAGGTGACTGAGAGTCCCTAGGTGGTGGAGGATCTCACAAAAAAGATCACAGCAAAGGGAAGGAGGAACATGAAAACAGAGGTCGTCACCGGAGCAAAGGAGGGGACCGACACCATAATGGTGGTAATTCTCCTCCCTCTTCCCCCTCTTCTACATCTTCCCATTCCACGTTGTCTTCACCAGGTTTTAACTCTGATTGCCACCATCGCAAGAAGGATCAAGGTGATGGTGATTAGAAAGATCGATAAGACCGTAAGGATAGATGGGGACAATGTAAGGAAAAGCATGACCAATCACATAAGTCTCACTATCAAGAAAGAAGAGGTAACAAAAACCATCACGAATTTCATGGCCATCAGCAGGACTATGACTCAAATGAACCACTACTTGCTACTTGGAGCATGCTTAATATAGCTAAGGTTGTTCAAATACCCACCAAGCACTTAAAAGACAACCAGATCAAGCACCTTGACATGAACAACATCCCCAAATTTGAAGGGGGATATAACTGTGATCTACAAACTCACTTGCAAGCATTTCATGATGCCTGCAGCTTGCAAAATATAAACAAAAATTGGCAGAACCTCAAGCTATTCCCCCGAACACTCATCAAAGAAGCAGAAAACTGGTACCGGTCTTTGGAACCAGAATCAATCAGATGATGGAGTACAATGCTAGAAATTTTCAATGATAAATACCAAACCTACTCCAAAGTGTCTAATCTGAGATGATAAATCCAGGGATGGAAGAAAGGTGACCATGAACCCTTGAATACATCCATGGGCAAATATTACACATTGTTACACTGATGCCCTAGTCATGGCTACTCTCAGCGGGAATAGCTTCGCCATATCATAGATGGGCTCCACTTTGAAATAAGAAAGACCCTTGGCATTTATGCTCAAGGATGACTATCTGAGTTAAGGGCCCATCAACTGTAGCACCTCATTGAGCAGATGGCCAAAGAGGAAGGGCAACTAAGGAAAAAGAAAAGTGCAGAAGAATATAATCAAGACCCTTCCATTCAAAAGAAGGAAGTCTGATTTTGTGAAGATGAGGAAGAATCACTGATGGATGTAGTGATGAATCAAAAAACCTTGCCCGTACAAAAATTTTCCTTTGAAATTTCAACCAAGGTTGACAAGATGTGGGATTCTTCGATGAAAAATTCCAAAGTGCTCTGAAAATCGCAATGGAATCCAAAGAACAAAGTAATGATCAAGATTGGCGTAGGAGAAGAGAAGCTGAACATGCCTACCAAAAAGGTAAGGGAAAAGTTTCTACAGTAGAATAGGTTGCAGACTCTGACATGGAAGAAGATGATGGATGGAACATATGCTAATACAAACATCCTAAGAGGTGTTGTCCTATGATGTCACATTTACAAGAGTCTGGGGTGTATGCATTGAATCCTCGCTTGGCAAAAAGGAAAACACCTCGAAGATTACCTTATCCACAAGGCAATCCCAGGCAGTTCCATCAACAACAAGGATATTATCCAAGTAGAGCATTGCCTCAACCTTACGAGTATTACCAACAATGGTAGCATCCACAATTGTGGGGGATGCCACCTCCAAGGCAGTAGTACCCTTATCAACAGTCGAACCCTTATGGGTACTATGTTCAGTAACCAGTCTCCCCACGAGACTCTTCTAGTCATGTGCCATTTCAAAATCATTACTACCCCCCAAAATACTTCTAAACACAAATTCCATCACTTAGGGGGAAGAACCCACATCTATACTATCCTCTATCACCTTCTCCTACCATACCTACTCATCAGCCCTCCACTCAACTACCTCCTGCTCCACCTATGCAGGGAGAAATACCACCACAACCATAGCAACGTATTGTCACAAGGGCTATCAACTTACAACTAGCTTCTCAACCAAGTGGACCATAATCAAAACCATAAAAATGCCATTTTTTTCAGCCCACTATCCCAAACATACCTTCACATTCACTTGTGGCTAGTGCCTCTAAACCTCCAATCGCCTCCACCATTCAACCCTTCAAGAAACTTTCAAGCTAAACACCTCCCAAAGTACAAACCGTCATGCTAACACATGTTGTGATAGACTCGATTAAGGTAGGCCATCTTCCTTGAAAATTGACTAATCCAGGGAGTCCCCTCATATACCTCCAAGTGGTAGGAAACGAGCCATGCAAAGCTCTTTTGGATTCGAGGTCAGGCATCAACTTGATTTCACATGATATGTAAAACACTTGGAACCTACCCATGTTGAAGAAAAGTAACATTTGGCTCAAGTTGGCAGACCAATCCATTACTATTCCCTTATGATTGGTAGAAGATATTGTGACCATCATGCTGACTTCTTGGTCATCTGTGTTGATAATTGCAAGGGGAATTTTCTGATCATAATGGGAAGAGCCTAGCTTAGCACAGTGGACACACAATTAGGGCTCTAAGATCTTTCCCTTGAAATTTCAAAAGAAAATCCTTTCAGGAAGATTGAGAAGAAGCATGTTCCATGCATTGTGTACAGTGACTCCGGGTGCAACTATGTGTAGCAACTTTGGTCCACTAAGCGGACATCTATTCAAGCATGCAGTACGTGTGCTGAAGAATCACAGATTTAACGATGTCTATACGGAACAGCCACAAATCAAGAAGGCACCTAATGACTGACCGCTGACTCTGATAATAGCACTCTATGCATGGAACCTTCTAAGGGCCTTGTATGTGCCTATATGAAAAGCATGAATGAATTAGAAAAGGTCAATCAACAAGTCTCCACTATTGATGATAGTGATGATTGGGGAAAGTTATAGATCCCTGAAAGCTTTAGACAGGAACCCTTGGAACTGAAAACCTTACCAGCCAATTTGAAATATGCATTCTTGCATTATGGTAAGCCGGTAATCATCAATGCCACTCTTGCTCCTGAACAAAAGAAGAGATTGTTAAAGATGGTGATCAAATGGGTGGCTGCTTTTGCATGGTCATATCCTAAACTAATAGGAGTTGACCCTAGGGTATGCCAACATCAGATTTATATCAACCCCTCCATGAAGCCACGACGATGAACACAAAGACAATTGAACCCCAAACTAAAGCAAATCGTCAAAGATAAAATTGAACAATTGCTGAAAGCAGGGTTCATCTATTCTATTGCGAATAGTGAATGGGTCAGTCCACTCATTATTATGCCAAAGAAGGATGGCAAATGGAGAGTCTGTATAGATTTCCAATTACTAAATATGGCAACCTTCAAGGATCACTTCCCACTTCTATTTGTGGATCAAGTGTTGGATACTATTGCAGGGCATTGTTACTATAGCTTTTTGGATGGTTATAATGGCTATAACCAAATCCAAAGCATGCTCAAAGACTAGGACAAAACAGCATTTACAAGTCCCTAGTGAACTTTTGCATTTAAGAAGATGCCCTTTGGCCTATGCAATGCACCTACAACCTTCCAACGCCTTGTCCTCAGCATATTTCAGCAACAAATTGGAAATGGAGTAGAAGTTTTCATGGATGACTTCTCTACCTATGTAGCAACATTTGAACAAGCCTTGGACCATCTTGAGCAAGTTTTAAAAGATGTGTGAAAACTAATTTATGGGTCAACTGGCAAAAGAGCCACTTGATGGTCCAAGAGGGCACTGTTCTAGGGCATCGAATTTCACAAGCAGGGATTGGTGTAGATCTTGAAAAAATTAGAGTTATCCAAGGAATCACCAATTAACTAGGCACTATAAAACATGTTTGGTCATTCCTTGGACACACTGGTTATTACCGACGCTTCATCGAGAATTTCTTGAAGATCGCCAAGCCGTTGGTGGTACTAATGAAGAAGGATGCTCTGTTTGTCTGGACTAGGAAATGTGAGTCTGCATTCTAAACACTAAAATGGAAACTCATAGAGACTCCAATTCTATGGGCACTTGACTATTCTAGACCATTTCACATCATGACAGATGTATTTAATTATGCATTGGGAGCTGTGCTCACATAGTTGGATGACCAAAGACGTCCATATTACATCCACTATGCAAGCTAAAGCATTGTGGATGCTCAACCCAATTACACCACAACCAAAAAGGAATTAATGGCGGTGGTGTTCACCTTGGAAAAGTTCCAACACTATGTGCTCAAATACAACGTGTTTGTACATATTAGCCACAATGCCATCTAGTTCCTTATGAACAAACCAATGGTAAGTTCTTGTATTATATGGTGGCTCGTGATCCTTTAAGAATTTGATCTTACTATGGTAGACAAAAAGTGAACTGAGAATGTGGTTGCTAACCACTTATCTCAGTTATGATGGGACAATGCAAAGGAGGAGGGGCCACTCTCCGACCAATTCCTAGATGAACTTCTCTTCACTAGAGAAATCACCAAGGAAACGCCCACAGGATCAACTTGGTTTAGCAACATCCTTACCTATCTTCTAACATAAGAGTTACCAAAGGAGTGAAATCATCAGAAGAAGTAATAGTTTCTTCACAAGACCAAGCACTTCATGGAAATCAACAAACACCTTTACAAAGTGTGTGCGGATGGCTTAGTTCGATGGTGCATCCCTGATGAGGATAAACTACACGTTCTTCAAGAAGCTCATGAAAGCCCTTATGGGAGCCACTATGTTGGATGATGCACAGCCATTAAGATCATGCTTGCAGGGTATTACTAGCCTACACTCTTCAAAGATGCTCAATGGTTCATCTACTCCTGTGAATGATGTCAACGAGATGGTGGGATGACATCATGAATGAAGGGACCTCAACAATGGATCCAGCCACTAGAACCCTTCAATATTTGGGGCATCAACTTCATGGATCCCATTGCACCCATGTCTAGTGGAAAGGTATATATCATCGTCACAATAGACTACTGTACCAAGTGGGCAAAGGTGGTAGCCGTCACTAACTGTTCCTCAACTACTGTCGCACAGTTTGTCCAATAGCAAATTATGAACAGGTTTGGGGTGCCACATGCACTAATTTCAAATAACGGAACTCACTTTACAAGAAATACTTTTCATAAACTCATGCAGAACTTGGGGCTTGAACATAAATTTACAACACCCTATCACCTCCAAGCCAACGGGCAAGCTGAAGTTACAAATAGGGAGATTACAAAAATCCTAACTAGGACCATTAGAAAATATAGGAGGGATTGGAGCACAAAACTTAACAATGCCCTCTAGGCCTATTGCTCAACGTGGAAACTTCATATCGACTACTCTCCTTATAAGTTAGTGTACGGGAAACAATCAAAACTTCCAATTCAGGCAAAACTATGAACACTATCTATCGTGAGTGAATTGGATCTTGACTTATCACTAGCACAATGAGAACGACTCATCAACTTGAATGTGCTAGATGAGAATCGACTAGTAGCCCTATCATCAAATGAAATACACAAGGCCTATAATAAAAAATGTCATGATCTTAGGAATCAAAAGGTAACATTTCAACGTGAAGATAAGGTACTCTACTGGAACCCCACACATGTACCACAACATACTAAGTTTCAAACACTATAGGAGGCACCTTATATTGTTTCTGAAACCTTTCCGTTTGGGACCCTACTTATACACAAACCTAAGGATCTCACGAAAACATAGTTAGTCAATATGCAACAATTAAAACCCTTTCATGAACTCCACCAAACTAGTGTCACTGCCCTCTTATCATACAGTCAACCTTGTTCCATTTTCCAGATCTCCTCCTCCCAACTTAGTCATGAGGGAGACCACTATCCATGCTAACAACCTCTACAGGCTCCTCAGTTGTTTTTGAAAGTTTTTGTTTTACACCTTTTTGTTTTACAACATCGTTAGTACATTTGACCATTGTTACTTACTTTTTCTTTCTTTCTTTACTTATTTCTATCTGTATATACGTACTTATCCTTTGATTTTTTTATACTTTTCATTAATAAGCTATTTTATTGCTACAAGATGTACTGGTGCAGTTGTTTCTCTTTCAGATCGGTTACATGATATGATCTGCCTATTCTATCTAGCTCCTGCCTTAGCATTGTTGTTCTAGGAAGTCACGTTCTACTTTCATTTTATGTAATAGGCAGTGAGTCCATGTCATCCACCCATCCACCCACTCCACAATTTTCCTTATTTTCAAAATATGAAAATCCCTTTCAATTAAAAACAACTTTAATTAATTTGTGAATTGTGTAGTTTTTGGACTTGAGGCGAATCTAACGGTTTGAACAAGGTGTGACCTCAAGGGGAATGCAACATTCTTCATACTTTTCTATTCCCTTGTATTCGAGCGTGTGTCCTCACGAACTTCTTACCACTCCATATCCTCGCATAACAGGAAGTTAAATGGCAATTTTTCCTTGCACGATGTGGTCCTCATCATTCAAAAAAAAACAAAACATGAGGATTCAAAGCATACCCCTTAGACCAAATGCATGTGAAACTACATGGGTCTTTGCATGGTGTGGTTCCCATAAAAAAATAAAAACAAAAACAAAATAAAACATGGGAATTCAAAGCACACTCCTTAGACCACCTCTAACAAGCTACAAGCACTAGTTATGGGACTTGTTTTGTCCCCTCTAACTTAGCCCCTTTTTCACTTCCTATCTCTCATTCATGCTAGAGTGGTGGTTGTTTGTGGGAGCATTCTTGTGCCTCAAAGGAATGGACTAGTCTTCGAATGTTGATGCGATGTCACTGAGTGTGGTTGGTTTTGGGTATGGATTGAGGATGGATCCTACCAGGTCACTTAATCATACACTTTAAAATACCAAAAAATTTTGGGTCTCGGCATTGCAACTTCAAATATGGCTAAGTGTTAAAATGGTGGCACTTTGCCCATATTTTTCCAAGTCTTGAATGTAGTCAGCTCCAACTGCCAAATTTTCAAAAATTTTCTAAGTGTCAGAACGAGGGCACTTTCTACACAGATGTTACGCTGCATAGTGTAGCGTAGCACCCTGTTAAGCTACGTAGCGTAGCGCAATGTAGCACCCTATCAAGCTATTGAACCTAGCGCAGCATAGCACCCTATCAAGCTGTGCAGCATAGTACAGCATAACACACCTGTCCAGTACAATAGATAGTGGAGGGGTGTAATAGACAGTAGTAACCAGTGTCTTGTGTCCCACGTGTAACATGGGACAAGTGCAATAGAAAGTAGTAACCAGCATCCTTTGTCCCACACGTAGCACGGATGAGTGCAGTAGATAGTAGCAACCAGCATCCTATGTCTTGTGCATAACACGAGATGAGTGCAGTAGATAGTAGCAACCAATGTCCCTTGTCCCATGTGTAACACAGGATGAGTGTAGTAGACAGTGTCCTATGTCCCACACGTAACATAGGACAAGCATAGCAGACAACATGGTCCCACCCATCACACTACCACATGGCACCTAATCCACATTTTGGGCTAACCCTAGCCCTATAAGTACCCCTGCACCCTAATGTTAGAAAAAGGGGGGAAGGAAAAGAGAAGAAGGAGGAGACTTCCATTCTGGACCAGTAAGGTAGTTGGCACTTCCATTTTGGCATTTGGCACTTTGGCATCTTAGCACTTAGCTCTGTGGACGAATGAAACCCAAAGCACACCACACCAGCAGAGAGGCACAGCTACACCACATGATACACTGCAGCCCCGTAGAACATCACATGGTACACCGTGGCTACCAACCCGATAAGCACAATCCAACATAGTGAGCACCAGACTTTACAGCCTAACACCACCGAGGCTATGACTACACTCCCACTGTGCCTATTATACTCTGTGTATACCTTTATGAATTAGCTATGCTCCCTATTTTGGGGTGTTGCACTACTGTTCTCAAATTCTATTGCATTTCTCAAGTATTTCTCCTTGGCATTTAGTGTAATGCTTGTATTTTCTTACTTTTCATACATATTTACACATTCACATCACAGTTCTCAAGTCGAGACACCTTGCTACGCTCTAGCCTTCCTAGACCAGATGCCCACGCATAACGTAGTATAAACTCTTCTCACACATGATTATTTTAACACCACGTGAGTCCCTGTCTGATTGAAAAGACTGTTCAGGACACCCCATTTCCGTTTTCTCTAGCACAACCCTCGCACAAATTTGGGGTTGGGTTGTACGCTCGTGGACCTCTCAGTGTTTCAACCACTGACATTTTCAAATGTCACACACTATACAAGGGATTTCATGTGACCAAACTTAGGAATTCCATTTCACTCCCTCTTCTCTCCATCATTTGCTTCCCATTACTCACCTCACTACCAGTTTTATGTTTTGAATATCTATTGTACTTTGCTAGAACTTCTAATTCTTCAGCTGGTTCTCCTAGATGTGAGTATTAACTTGCGATCACCATTAATTAACTACAAGACCCATGAACTCCTATGTTGACGATGTACAAGGGCTATTGATGCTACTTCCTGCTATGGGAAGGACCCACTTTCACATCCTTTGGTTCTATTTGTTAATCTCCTATCCCTTTGATATAGTTGGTTGATCATTTCTATGCTACCCATCGCACAGCCCTTCATCCACCAAGTTCCATACTCTGATATTCTCCTAATTTCGACTCTTCCTTTCATCACAATTTTCCTTCCTTTTTCTCTCATATTGTTCTTTGGACTCGACATTCTCGAATCCCCCCAGTGTTATGCTATAATTCACAGCTTTGGACTTTTAATTCATTGGTCAACGTTGGTCAACCCCATCAAACAACTATATCGACTAGGCCCCATATACACACCCACCTACATTTACGCAGCCTTGTTTATGCGGCCTCGTCAGCACAAGACAAAAATACTATATATACCCACATTGTGTCTTTGAAATTTGTCCATTTCTTCACAAAGCTAGGGAAGATTTTCCATTTTCCTACGTCAAGTCTTCTTTCCAAGCACCAAACGTGTCCACCATGTGTCCCAATCCAACCATTCTTTCAACCCTTTCACTACCGGATATATGCTATACATCATGGGGGGGGGAGGTTAATGATTATTATGATTACCAAATTATAATGATTATCAAAGCCTTAACACCTCTTAGGGGATAGAAAAACAACAAACCAAACAACAAAATAATTACAAATTAAAACTCATCATGTTTTATTATTTTTTCTAACCCCTTAACTACACTCTGAAGAACCTAATAGGATGCATGTGTCAGTGTCATAGCTTGGTCAAAATGAGAAGGTGTATGATTACCATTCTGAGCAACTTATACACATTATAATTCATGGTTATACTATGATTGCAAATGGCACCTAAACCAAGGCATCCAAGGGGAGAAGGACCATCCCAACCAAGGGACAAGCAACCTAGAATGGAAAGAGGACGAGGCACACAACCTCAAGAGCATGCGGAGGGCTCACACACAACTAGCCACCTTCATGAAGAACCTCACATGAAATCTATTCATCAGATTCCTGAAGAGGACGTCCCCAGCAAATAATCACGAAGGGACAAGACTCCAGTGGTAGCGCCATGACTCTAGGTCACCCTAACCCAGGCCTATATTGATGCTATCAAGTCAAGGGAGCTGCAATGAACAGTCCTTCAGGAGTTAAACTTTAGACCATTTCTAGGAAATGCACCAGAAGAAGTCAAAAATCAACTACAAAATTCTCCTATGTGGCCACTCATCACATCTAGTAATGAATGGTACCTAGGAGAAACTTATCTCTTTTGGACAAATCGACAACTGGGGTCCATAGTAAGAATCAAAGACATTCATGTATCTTACTCTATTGAAGCAATTGCACAAGCTCATAGGTTTCAAGAGACCAGAGTTGACGTGGTAGAGATTCACAAACAAGCAGACCTCAAAGTAAAAGGGGAGTGGATCAGGTGGTGCTATGGGGTAGAACGTAAGGAGTTTGGCACACTAACCACCACAGAGAGGGTTTACCCAAAAATCACGTCTTACTACTTGAATCCAACGGTAAAACCCAGCAAGATCACTACCTTCTCTACTCATGCATGTGCCACTCTAAGCAAAAATTTTTCCATTAACCTTCCACAGTTGCATTTTCTTGAAATTGAGAAAAGATTTGCTGAAAAAAAACATGGAAGGCGAGCTCTACCCTTTCCTTGCCTAATTAGAAAGTTGTGCAAATAGGCAAGGATAGCACAATATGCCAATGATACACTACGTCACACCCCAATTGCCTCGTGGTGAGAAATGATGAAAGACAAGACTCCTGCCATCACACAACTAAGGAAAGAGTAGTAACCACCTCCATTGCCTACACAAACAACAAGGTTGGGCTTGCAGATGATCATAGAACACATACACAAGATCTAACAAGCGCTCTTGAGCCAACAGGAGCAATCAGTAAGAACCAGTGGTGGAGAAGGCCCTTCGGTCTATCGCCCTATAATGAGCCATCTTAAACAAGTGGCTCGATTGGTGCATCTACTAGAGAGAGTAGGGTCGATGTTTTTTGTTGCACGAACACAAGTGCCTACAAGAATAGACCCCAGTGTCTGAGAAGTAACAGTGTCCTCGGGATATGTCACTACTTTCTCAGTGCGCTTAGAGGATGGAGAAGGAGTGATTGTCCTAGTAATGCAACACCAACGATAAGAAGTTACGGCAGAAGTGGTTGCTGACACAATTGCTACAGCCCTTAATGCACCTACAATGCGTGTACCAGATGTACATGGCCTTTGAGATGTATAGACGTTCACAGAAACTCAACATAGCAGAATCAACACAGTCCAACATGAAGAGTTGTTGGACCAACTGGTGGGAACCGAGCAACTGCTTCTAGATGTTTTTCATCCTCTAGACAACATCATTGCAACCCAGTCGAAGCTTCTCTTATTAAGGGGCAAGTGCCTCATCTTGGAGGGGCAACTTGAAGTAGCCCAGGGTGATCATCAACGCTTGGCTATGGAAGTTGCCCAACTAAAGGCCCACCTTGCTGATTCAACTCTTCTCAACCGTGAACTCACCAAGGATGAAGCTTTGCAACAGCTTCAAACCAAACTTCAGATGGTTCAGAATGAGTGAGAGTTGGCAATCTTTGACCAAGTCCTTAACAAATGCCCATTCTTACCATCTAAACAAGGACTTGGCAGAGGTTCATTAGGAAAATGTCAGGTTGACCACAGAAGTTCATCCCCTGCGTAATGTTGGTGTTGAAAATCAACACATGAAAAATTTTATCCATCAATAGCAGGAAGAGCTAGCTAGGGTAAACACTGATGTAAGGAGATTGGTTGCTGAAAATCATAATCTTCCATGGAGGAAGTTTAATCCTTGCAACAAAAATTAGCTATTGAAATCGTTGCTTGGAAAAATGAGGCCCTTAAGTTTGGACAAGTAAAAACCATTATAGGGACCAAGTGGGATTGCAAAAGGAAGTAAATGAAAAAGAAATTCAAGTTGCAAAGGCTAAGATGAACCAAGCACTCCAACAACTCAGGGAAGGAGGCAAGGTATGGCAATCCATCTTCGATGGATTAAATGCCTACAACCAAGCTAAGATCCATCTCAAAGGGCTACAAATTGAAGAGATGAAAAAATACATAGAATTAGCCAATCTTTGTTATGCAAACTTGGCTATGCTGACAGCTGGAAGGCTACAGTCTAACCTAGAAAAGAAAGTGGCCACCTCGTATTCCTTATACTAGGGTGAGTTCCAAGTGCATAAAGAAACAAAATAAAAGTTAGAAATAGCAAATGCAGAACTTCAAGTTCTCCGCACTCATTTTGAAAGACAACATGCAGTTGTAGAGAACTTGGCCTGACGAATGAATGACTACTAGCAGCTACAAACATTGATTCGAGTGTTCAATATCGAACAAAAATAGTTCGCTACTTGGTTTGTCAATTTGAAGTAACTTTTTCTTACACTTCCATGTCCTTGGGATGTTCCTATTCTGGCACACATTGGTGAAGCTGCCTGGACAGTGAACGATCCCAGGAACAAGTAGGATAAAATGAGGGCATGGTTAGAGACCTTTTGATTACCTCTGGAAGTTGCAGCTACTACAGGAAAACTGTCATCAACTCCTCAACCGCCACATGCACCAGAAGCTGGTGAAGGCCTGTCTGAACCACCACCACTAGGGATTGTGTGACCTTCTCCAGCAACTTCATCATTTTCGATAAGGTGGAGAATCCATTGCTATTAGGGTGTTCAATTTTGTCTTTGAACACCATAATTTTGTAATTTATTTTTTTGTACACTCGGGCACTTGGTATGTCGATAGAGTCAATGTTTATATAGATGTGTCTTGTCATGTGTGCTGTAATAACTTCATACCTTTAAAATTTAATAAACTCGAGGACGAGTTTCCATGCAATCATGGGGGTATGATGAAGTGTTCAGTTGATACATCAATTGGGCTGCATTAACGAAGCCTTGTTGACACGGCCACAATGACATGACCCCATCGATGTATCCATCCATGCATTAATGCAACCCCATTAAACCAGAGTCTATCTCTCGCTATAAATATGCGTGCACCCGCAGCATTTATGGGATCTTTTGAGTTAATTGTAGCAAAGTTCTTGTAGTTTGTTTTTATACAAGTTAGAATATTTTCCAAGTGCTTGCGACAAGAGTGAGAAGGATGTACGACTCTTTATTCGAGCACTAATGTACCTGAGCCCATTGGTGTGAGCCGCAATAAAGACAAGCTTTTTGAACATTCCTTATAGCATTTGGATTTAATTACTTAAGCATTAAAACACTTTAATATTTCAATGTTTTAAGCATTCCAAACTCCTTTACTACTATTGCTTTATGGTTACAGCCCTTTTCATAGTTTATAAGAATCATAGGCATGACTATCTTGAACATATACCTAACACTTGGCAACCCAGTGATGCTTAACATCTGGTAACCCAGCTATGGTTAGGGTATGCTCAGGGTGTGCATGGAAGATGGGATCAGTTGCTTATGCTAGGGAGAGTTAAGCGATAGAGTAGAACAGTCACAAAATTATACAACTTTCCATTTCCTACACTAGAAGAATCAAACCTTAAAAGATAAAAAGAAAACTAATAAAAATCATTTGCCTCAATATCACTCAACCATCGCTTTAGAATATCACAAGTGAGGTTGGGAAGACAATGACCATTCTAACTAAGGTTTTGCTGGCTAGAATTATGTGTATGTAAGTGCTTACAGTCTACGGAATTCGACCAAGTTGTGCATGCACACTCGTTGATGAGTGGCGAGGTACCCCTACACTCAACCATACGAAACGAGCGTAGCACGTGCGATCCAGTCGAACTCCACAGACTAAATGCCTAAATTCCGCAAGGAACACTTAGGGTTAATTAATCATTGTCTTCCCAGACTTACTTGTTGTTGTCACGGTGTATGGTTAAGTAAGTCCAAGGTATATGATTTTTTTGGTCTTTTCTGGTTTATCTCCTATGCTAAGGGGTAAAGGGTTGAGAGACTAAAACTAACTCTAACTACAGTGCTAAGTCCTAGCATCAGCATCCATTCCCACTTGCCGTACACACCCTGAACTATGCAACTGTGGCTACCAAACGCTAATCGTTACGGGGATTACCACACGTAACGCACGTGCTCGAAGCGGTCGTACTGAGGCACCTAACTAGCCTAAGTTTGACAAGCAGCCGATTCCTTGACTAGCCGTACACATTTGTAGATACTCGTAATCAAGTCGTACTCATCCCACGTTCTAGGAGATAAGGGTGAGAGAATCTAATTGCAATGAGTAGCCGATTCCTTGGCTAGCCGTACACATTCGTCAATGCTCGTAACCAAGTCGTACTCATGCCGCACTACTAGGAAAGCAATAAATAACATTAAATAAACCTATCCATGTACTGCAAGGTTTATCCACAAAGCTCATCTTTATTGCCGTACACAACTTGCGTTCAGGTACAAAGCTGCTTGAATAAAGAACCGTTCACTTGGGGGACTCCTACTGCGGGCACATGGAAAATATTCTATCTCTGGGGTGATCAATCTGCCAGAGCTTCACTACTTCTAGCCTAGGATTAGAAATGAGGGGAGTGTCGCCTCTTATTTATAGATTTGACGACAGACCGCGATATCGCATACGCGATATCACAGGGGACAACGCGATATCGCGGCTTGTGCATATCACGTCTCATCATACCCCCATGACTGAATGAAAACTCGTCCTCGAGTACCTTACAATAATATTGGGAAGGTATGGAATTATTGAGGGGAATGGAACTAATGGGATGACATGTGAACGTATCATTATTACAAGACTTGACAAAACTGGTGTTCATGACAACAAGGTTGAACACCTTATTACAATGACATTAAGCCTTTGTTGGCAACTGAGAGAAAGAGAGAGATAGAAAGAAGTGTCGCTGCTGCCAATGCCAAGATTGCGCTCTTCGTTGTCCATCCATAAGCACATCATCGATCTTGTTTCTTGCATAGATGCTTTAGCGCTGCTCCATTCCAAGCATTTACCCCAGCTCCAGATCCAATCCGTTGTTGTATGATTACCATCTACACACACAACACAATCATATATTAGCAAAGGTAATTGAATCATTAAGTAAATAATACCTTGCTTCGGTGTACGTCCATTGCCTAGGTTGTGGTATGGCTGATATGGACCTGGGAAGATGTAGTAATGATGACTACTGAAGGTGTAGGGGTTAGGAAGAAAATCAAAAATTTTAGGGCTAGGAGAAAATCGAAAAAAGCAGGCCCCATACCCCCATGACTAATTACAAACCTCTGGTAGCGTTAGAATGAAGAAGGGAAAGGAGTAAGAAAGATAGATAAAATAGGGACAACTGAAAACAACAGTGACGTGGATGTCAAGATGGGAATGAACAAAATAATAATTAATTGCAAAATGTTAAGGAAAATAAGTTAACTAATGCTCCAAATAGGAATGCCAGTGGGTCCTCCCCAAAGCAGGCTCATGCCGTTAATGCCCTGACAAACCCACATTCAAAGAGTCCGTAGGCTCTGGGAATGTCTTTTGGAACAAGAGTTAAAGTCTTAACCGCAAGAATTTACTGAAAAGAAAACAATGCATCAACCAAAATATATACACTAATGATACAA
>MNCI01005835.1:981244-999046 GCA_015680685.1 Gnetum montanum
GTGGTTGCTACATACAGGCATCTTTGTTTTTCATTCTCATAGGCACACCTCTCACATGGAGACATATCCTCCATGTCATCACCCGATGAATCACTGTATGCGATGCATGGAATCTTCTTCTTCTCGATCTTTCCATAAATATTCATCTTAGAAATTTACAAGGAAAGATCACGAATTCCTAGGTACGCATCTACGATACTTAGCCACGGTCTTCCCATTATAATGGGGAAGCCCCCTTCGTTGTTAACCTCAATCACCAAGAGATTGGCTGGGTATCACCACCCACACACAGTGGTGATAATGTCCTCCACCAATCCTAAGGGAATGGTGATGGACTGGTCAACCAGCTCCAATTGTACGTTACTCTTCTTAAGTTGGGGCAGGTTTCAAGCTTGATACATCTTTTGTGAAATTAGGTTGACTCTGAAACCTGAGTCAAGAAGAGCTCGATGTGGTGCATTTCCGGTGATCTGTAAATGAATTAAGAGGTTCCCATGGTCAGATAGTTTCTTGGGAAGGTGGCCCACCTTTATCCAGTCAGTTACGGTATGTGTCAACATAACCGTTTGCATACTTAGTTATTAGACTGAAGGGTTCTCCAAAACGTTAGTGGTTAGAGGCCTATACATGTGCCCAACCGCTTGTTGTTGCGAGAGTTTGTCTGGGCTCCTAGTTCTGAAAAAGGGTCTCTTCTTTGTATAGTTATCAGAACCAGCACCCGGTTGGATATTTACATGCTGAATATTTACAACTCTCGCGGCGTTACGTTGCTACGGTTGGGTAGGTAATTCCCCCTGCATTGTTGGAATAGGTTGTTTGGGAACTATAGGTGGAAGAGGTGTGGATGGAGTTAGAGGATGGGCTAAATGTGAGATATCTCTCGAAGGAGAAGGAGTCCCCCTAAAGTACTCCCGAACTTGGTAGTGACATTGGGGAGTAGTGTGACCCATAGAGTCACCTGGAGATACTGGCTGCTGCACATAATAATCGTAAGGATTGGGCTACCGGTAAGGGTACTGATGTGTTGGTGGTGGCATCCCCCATGATTGTGGGTATTGCCACTACTGATGTTGTCCAATAGGCTGTGGAGGCATTCCACTTGGGTAATCTATTAAGGGTTGGTAAAACTGCCTTGGGTTACCTTGTGGATAAGGTAACCTTCGGGGTGTTTGCTATTGATTAAGTCTTGGATTTAACGCATACACCCCAGACTCCTACAGATGTGAGATAATTGGGCAACATCCCTTAGGATAGTCATAGTAGCAGACCTCACATCCACTATCGTCGTCTGAATCAGAATTCATAGCCTCATCGGAGATAGGAATTTTCCCCTTACCCTTGTTATGTGCAGGGCTTAAGTTTCTCCACTTGGTTTTGCCTTTGTTACTACTTTGTTCTACCTTAGACTCTTCTACAATTTTTAAGACTGTTTCTATTCTTGAGTCTAAGGAATCCCACATTTGGTCTACCTTAGTCGATACCTCGGTTGTTAACTTTTGGATCGGTAAGGTTTTCCGATTCACCAACTCTTTGAGTGGTGACTCATCCTCCTCATCACAAAATTTCACTCCCTTCTTGCGAAGGGAGGGATCACTGTTGTATTCTTCCATACTTTCCTTCTTACGTAGCTCACCCTCTTCTTGCACTACTTGTTCCAACAAACTTTCAACTTCATGGGCTCTCAGTTGGGAAAGTCTCCCTTGGACGTAAGTCCCAAGTGTTCTTCTCGTTTCATTCCTTAGCCCATCCACGATGTGGCGAAGTTAATCCCGCTTAGCGTACCCATGGCCCAGGCAATGATGTAGCAGTGTATAGTAACAGGCCATGGCAGCATCCAAGGGTTCATAAGCACCTTATTTCCAGCCTTGGATCTGCTTACGCAAATTGGACACTCTGGAGTATGTTAGATATTTGTTGTTGAACAGTTCGAGCATCGTACTCCACCTCCTGATGGTTTCCGGTTCTAAGGACCGGTACCAGCTCTCTACTTCTTTGGTGAGTGTCCTTGGGAACAACTTAAGCTTCTGCCACTCATTATCTATATTTTGCAAGGCACAAGCATCGTGGAATGCCTATAAATGATGTTGAGGATCAGCGTTGTATCCCCCTTCAAAATGTGGGATATTATTTATGTCCAGACGCTTGATCCTACTATCTTTTAAATGCCTTGTGGGGATCCTAACTGCCTCTGTAATGTCTAGCATGCTTCGGGTTGCGAGTAGGAGTTCGTCATGATCATCCATGTCATGACATCTGTGATGTCTTCGTGGTGGTTCCCTACTCTCCCTACGTCCTTGCCCTTGTCCTAACTCCCGACTTTCCTGTCGAGGTCTTTCATCTTCCTTACTTTTACCCTCTCCGTTGTGCTCACGATGGTTGCACCCAGATGTGGAAGGAGAGTGTGAATGGTGAGATGAAGGAGAAGAGGAAGGGGATCCATCACCATGACGATGTTTCTTACCTTCTCTTCGGCTGCTTCGGCCCCGATCGTTGTGATAATCAAAGTGTCCATCCTTAGTGTGAGTGGTTGTTCCTGCCATGAACAGTTGGTGTTCACGGGGATCAGAGCCCATAGAATGTACAGTTGATTGAAGGCCCTGATTCCTAACCTATTCACCATTGTGAGGAGGAGGAACATCATTTCCTAAGAAACCTGTTATGAGGGGTTCCTCATCTTCTATTTCACTAAGGACATCGGGGACCTTGCCCTTCAACAATGAGTGTTGACTCTCCTGGCTTAAGTCCCAAATATGTTGGGCATCTGTGGGATGATAATCCCTTATGTCAAAGTCATCCATAACGTATTCCGCAAATAGTTCTTGCATGCCAATCTGTGCGAGGACACGGAAAAGCATATTAGGGACTGATTGATCTAGGGGTAACACAATGTTACCTTGCAAATCTCTCCACCGTAGTTGTTTGTCTTGATGGAGAATAAAAGTAAAATCAGGCACATACTCATCGGGATGAGTATATGTCACCCTATATTGCTGAGGACTTGGCTGATTTTGGTTATGTGTATGTCGCTGACTATCTTCCGTGTTATCCCTAGGTGAGTTAACCTTATGAGAAGAAGCCATTTTATTAGTGTGTTATTCACCGTTATATATGTTCTTATTTAACTAATTAACCCAAAGGTTCGTTAAGGCTCACAACGATGTGAAAGATTTCCTAATGTTCTAATTGGCGTACAAACACTTAGTCCCCAGCAACGGTGCCAATGATGAGTGGCGAGGTACCCCTACACTCAACCATACGAAACAAGCGTAGCACGTGCGATCCAGTTGAACTCTGCAGACTAAATGTCTAAACACCGCAAGGAACACTTGGGGTTAATTAATCATTGTCTTCCCAGACTTATTTGTTGTTGTCATGGTGTATGGTTAAGTAAGTCCAAGGTATATGATTTTTTTGGTCTTTTTTGGTTTATCTCCTATGCTAAGGGGTGAAGGGTTGAGAAACTAAAACTAACTCTAACTACAGCGCTAAAGTCCTAGCATCAGCATCCATTCCCACTTGCCATACACACCCTAAACTATGCAACTGTGGCTACCAAACGCTAATCGTTACGGGGATTACCACACGTAACGCATGTGCTAGAAGCAGTCATACTGAGGCACCTAATTAGCCTAAGTGTGACGAGCAACCGATTCCTTGACTAGCCGTACACATCCGTAGATGATCGTAATCAAGTCGTACTCATCCCACGTTCTAGGAGATAAGGGTGAGAGAATCTAATCGCGATGAGTAGCCGATTCCTTGGCTAGCCGTACACATTCGTCAATGCTTGTAACCAAGTCGTACTCATGCCCCGCTACTAGAAAAGTAATAAATAACATTAAATAAACCTATCCATGTACTGCAAGGCTTATCCACAAAGCTCATCTTTATTGCCGTACAGAACTTGCGTTCAGGTACAAAGCTGCTCTAATAAAGAACCGTTCACTTGGGGGACTCCTACTACGGGCACATGGAAGGATCAATCCGCCAGAGCTTCGCTACTTCTAGCCTAGGATTATAAATGAAGGGAGTGTCACCTCTTATTTATAGATTTGACGACGGACCGCGATATTGCGTACATGATATCGCAGGGGACGACGCGATATCGCGGCTTGTGCATATCGCATCTCATCACTCATGATTCGTATGGTTGGGCGTAGGGGTACCTCACCGCTCATCATAAAGGAACCCTTAGAAGAGAAACCTAATTTGAAGAGAATATTTTCATCAATTTAGCAAGTAATTTCATTGATCAGTGCATATTTTGCTTACTTCGCCTCTTTAACGAATAAGTCAAATCCCAAAATTTAAGAACATTTGATGTTGATGGATAGTGCTCATCAAGAACAAAAATTTACTAACTACACTATCATAACCACTAAAGACAAGGCAACAACATTCTTAATAGACTATATTTGGTATGATGACTAATTCTTCCAAATTACCAAGTTACTATAATTAATTCCTAAGAAAGAAATTCAAAAGAAAGATTAAGCTTTGCCATCTTGAACAAGGTCATCTAATTATATATCCCTTATGGACAAACTACAACTACATCCCTTAATTTCCAAGGTTGATAAAGATTAAGAAGACTCTTAGCCTTAATTTTATTCATAACCTTCTTATTTTCTTCATTATTAAATTTATATATTAATTAAGTCAATAAAATATTTAGGGTAATGCAAGTTGAGAATAAGCATTTTTCCTACCTTTATTTGGGTAAACAGATATGAGTTTCACTTTGTATGACCCTGGTTAGAACTATTAATTGATGGTTGTTAGACCTTTTATTTACATCTTATCATTACCATAGAGAATAAGTTAAATATTACTAAAATAAGATTTAATTTTCACATATTCTTCTCACTTATATTTTGTTTATAGAACAAGCAAGAGAACATTAGAATATTCAACCTTAAGTCAAAAGGAAAAACTAAAGTATTAGAGCATTAGACCATGGAAGGAGCATTGGAGCTAGAAAAAGGTCACTAACATGAACTCATTCAAGGATGAATGAAACCCAAGGGGAAGAGATTGTCACATCCCCATTCTTGAATGATGCCACTACATAATAAAGATGGTGTCTCTTCATAATAAGTATTGTAATTATTAGAATAAGACCTAAAAGGATACATTATAATAATGAGCATGTCTCTCAAGGTAAAATTTTGGGGTTTCACCGAAGGTATTTATACCCATGCATTAGAGGTCATATCAGCATGGAGTTATAGAGCTTATAAAGGTGAGAAACAATTGTTGAGTGAAATGAGATAGAAAGTTGATTGGCCATTACTTCCAACCAATTACAAGCCTTACCATGGTAGTAGTGCTAGATTACCTCTACCTCTAAGGGATAGATACCAAAGAAAGATAATCCTAAGGAATCCTTAGAGTGTGACCAAGATATGCTATTTCACATTAATAAACAATTCTTTTCATTTTCCTTCTACATTTTCCTTGTTATTTTCTTTTTACATAATGTCAAATGTTATAAATATTTGACATTTACCAACACTTTTGAGAATGGGATGTCACAACAACCTTGACAAACTAACCATTGAAGAAAAAAGGAGTAACTTAATGCAAAATTAGTAGCAACTTGGGCATTAGCATCACTGAGCAAGGTATGGACAAGTAAATAAAATAATCACCAAATCTTAGTTTATAGAGATAATAAATAATGCAATTCCATTCAATCCTATCATAAGCTTTGGCATAAACTAACTTAACAAAAGCAATGTCATGGTTAGTATCATAAGCCCACTACATTGCCTTCCAAGTGGCAATAACAATATTTAAGATATGTCCCCTTTAATAAAACTAGTCTGGTCTAATGATATCTTCAATAAACTTTTGAATTTAAAAAGCCCTACAATTAGTTAAAATTTTATAAGTATTATTAAAAAGAGTAATAGGCCTCCAATTATCAATATGTTAAAGATCTTCACTCTTCAAAAGAAGACAAATTACATCTTTATTAACATGTTTACGAAGAGAAACTTTTTTAATGGCTTCGTGGAAAACATGAAAGATATCATCTCCAATGTTCTCAATGCTTTTCCAAAAATTCAATGGAAAAAACATCAAAACTTGAAGCTTTACCATCTACTAAACTAAACATCATTGCTTTGATTTCTTCTACTGTAATTTCTACTATAAGAATACTTTGATGTGCTTTTGTTATAAGATGAGAAATATGCATACGAGAGGCCTCGAAGTAGTCTTTTCTAAAACCTTCAAAATAAAAAATAGAAGAAAAATGATTTGCTAAAAAACTATTAATAATCTTAGGATCTTTAATGATTGAATCATTTATATAAAGTGATTCCAGTTTAGGTACTTGATTCTTTACTTTTAAAAATTTTCAAAATTCTTTGCAATGTTCATCTTCAATTTTTAGCCAACCCTCAAGACTTTTATTGAGAGAAATTTTAAGTTCAAAAGTATTCCAACATTATTTAGCATAACAAGATTTATCTAAGAATTTTTGAGTTTCAAAAACAAAGGGATTCTGGTCTAAGAGAATTTGCATTTTCTTTACAGATTTTGCAAGATCTTCTTCAACTAAATGCTTACGCTTAGCAAATTTCTTTCAAAATCATCTAGCATAATTTCTCCCTCTACAAGTAGTTCATTATCACCAGTCAATCCAACCAATATCACCAATAGGTTTTATTTCTACATTTCATAAAGACTTCAAAATATTTTATCCACTAGGTTCTGTGAACATATTAGCATTCTCAAAAAAGCTCATGCTTTCAAAAGGATGAAGAATTAATATCAAGGAGAAAAATGCTAATAGGAAAATGATTTAACAAAGTAGCATTTGTATGCACTTCTACTTTCCTTGTAGGCTTCCAAAAGGAAACATTAGAGATGTAAAATTTATCAAGTCTACAATAAATTCTATCCTTTCCTTGTTGATACTTACATCAAGTATAATGATTCTTATTTGAATTAGACAAAAATAAAGACCTAACATCATAAAGAGAATATTTTTCTTTAAAATTATACAAATTTTATTATTCTTGAGAAGATATATTAGGAGCATGACCACCAAGTTTATCTAAATAACTTTCAACTATACTGAAATCACCTCTAATGATCCAAGAAACTTTAGGTAGAGATAAATGATATTTACAAATGCCTAATCAATCTTTTAAATGATTAGGAGCATAAGTATTACAAAATCCAAAGTCACCTTTTTCACTGTGACAAATAATCCAAATAACTCTTCCAAGATTATGAAAACTAGAATTCAAAAGTTTTCTTGTCCAATTTTTATTAACAATAATCACAACTACTTCTTTATTAACTTCATGAGTAGTAAACAAAATGTAAATTTTCAAAATGCATTTACCAATAAAACTAATATCATCAGCTACAATCTTAATTTCTTGTAGGAAAATAAAAATCAAGAAATAAATGTTAGTTTGAAAAATACTCCTTGGCAATCCTTGTTTGGGACCTATCAAAAAGTTCCTGAACATTCCATGATGAAACTAGCATTAAGATGTAGGAGAGAAGACCCTCATCCTTGATTTTTCAAGCCCAAAATTTGTCTTAAAATCCATGTCACTAATTAGTAAAAAGCATTATTTGGTAAAAAAACATTTGGAATAGTAATAGAAGTAGAAAGAGAATGAGATACCTTTGGGACTTTTAAATTCAAAGTAGTAGTTGGAGAGCTCTTCTTTTTATGTGCACTAAGAGAAATCCTTCTGCATTAGTATTTTTATTGTTGGTCCCTACAAAAAATTTCTTTTTTTCTAAAGAGGAACTCTCTTGAGATATCAAGAGCTTACTGGAATCTTTATAATTAAAAAGATTAGTACCAAGTTGAGAACTTATTAAAGAAGATTTAATGTATGCCTATTAAAAACCACCATTATTTTCCTTTTCTACAAATTGTTGTTTCTTTTCCTCATGAACTTAAAGAATTTTTGAACTTAAAAAATTTTAGCAAACTATGTATAACAACTAAACTAAGTAGAAAAGAAAGGAAATTGCAAAAAAAAAAACTAGAAAGGTAAAACTACTAAATTAAATTGCAAAAATGATAAACATTGAAACATAAAGTGCTTTCACAAAATTTCACTCCTCATTAGCCTGCTTTGGGTGAATGCTAGATGTGTGCCCAAGTAGCAATGGTAGCAAAGTTTTTATAGAAAAAAAGTGATCCTTTAAGAAAAAAAAACTGATTTGACACATTTAAAGATTAACAAAAAAAAAACTCTACCCTCACATTTTCAAATTTATACAAGTAGGTTATCAATCTGATGATTAGATCAAAACTTATTATGCATTGGAAACCTCTATATTTTAGAATGATTTTTCCAATAGACAACAGGTTTAGGGATGACATTCGTCACACATGGATCTTATTGCCAGATCTGCAAGAGTTCATGGTTTAGGACTAGTCTTATGTTTAAGGATTTAGTTAAAGGATTGAATAGCTTGGAGAAGAGTAGCTTTATTGGATGTAGAAACCTTGTTGAAGTAATGGAGCAAGAATTTTGTAGGATGACTACAAGCCCTAAGCCATCTAAAAAAAATCATCTTAGCATTGAAGAAGTTGCCAAGCTAGGTTTTCCACAATAGAAATCATTTTAATTCTACAATGATGAAGGCCTTCTTCTAATGATAAGGATTCCAAGAGTACAAGGGAATATAGTGTTAGGCTTTCAAAGATTTCTAATAACAATGGGTATAAAGAATAACACTCTCACATAAGGAAGGATCTTTGAAGAAAACCAAATTAGGTATATTTGAAAAAGAATGAGAAATGGTTGGGATGATGGAGATGAAGGGAAAAGAGAAATTATTTCTACAGTATTGTCTATTAGATAAATCCTTCTAAACTATGAAGGTTCTTGATGGATAGTAGATTTAACTCTCATCATTAGAGTGATGGCCCACCCTTACAAATATGAAAATATGAGGTTTGAGTTTTTTTTATTTCAAACATGTGCTAACTCACTATTTTTTTTTTCACAAAGGATTTCTTTCTATCTACAAATACTCTACTACCATCCTTACTTTGACACACATGTAGCATTTTACCAAAGCATGTTGATGAGGGGTGAAATTCCCTTAAACTACTTCATGCTCTGATGTTTGTCATTTCTATAGTTTAATTTAGTTGTTTTTCCTTTGGAGTCTCTTTTTTTCTTTTTCTGTAAGTTTCTTTCTTTTCTACCTAACTCAGTGATCTGCTAAAATTTTTAAAGCCTTTTTATTATTTTAAGATCAAACATAAATGTTGAAAGTGAAGGTGTTGGAACCTGAAATAAGTGAAAAATAGGTACACCCTAAGATATATAATCTAATTAGAACTTTATACAACTTAGCATTGTCCACCAAAATTAAACCCATGACCTAAAGCTTCCAAATCAAGTGTCTTACCACTAGACTAATACCTCATTGTTTAGCATAGATGTTGAAAGTGATGTAAATGTTATTAGGACTAGGATCATTCTTCCTACTAATAATTATTTTTTCTCTCTTGATTTTTCAAATCCTTATTTCAATTCTAAGTTTGTACAC
Source organism: Gnetum montanum (assembly GCA_015680685.1). Classification (NCBI taxonomy): domain Eukaryota; kingdom Viridiplantae; phylum Streptophyta; class Gnetopsida; order Gnetales; family Gnetaceae; genus Gnetum; species Gnetum montanum. The sequence goes on from MNCI01005835.1 coordinate 990,791, forward strand.
CTAAATAGACATTCCTAAAATTAAAAATCTTTTTACTTTTCATGTTTTCATATTTGCTACGTAGTTTTAAATATATGATCTCCTCTAAATTGTTTGCTTATTACTAATATTATTTTTGGGGTCTAACATCTCCTATCCTTGCTTAATTCATCTTACTTCATTGACATTGTGCAATTACAAATTCGTTGGGTGTATGTAACATAGCACAGGTTTTCAAACCTAAGGTAGATGCATATCAATTGAAACATGAACATGATTAACATTTAATCAATAATACACCCACCGACAACAAGGGTAGGAGCCTATTATAAAAAGGATCCACTTGCATTATCAACCACGGTAATAGACCAACTTAATACCTCTTAAATTCTCCAAGAGAATAATGGGAATCTTTCCTCGTATTAATGCACTTCTTAAGAATTTATTTTTCATAATTATTATGATTTTTATAATATTTATAATTGTCAAATTGATTTTTTATATTTTTTAACTCTTTTTCCCTATCTTTTATTATTTTTTATCATTATTAGGCTAATTTTCATGATTTTCTAAATTTTGAATGTCAATTAAACCTGCACCTGAACACTATGAAGCTTGTACAACCCATAAATTTTAAAATAACATTTAAGATCCCTTTGCAGCAACGTTAAAACTAAAATTCTTTGGGTTGCAACATCATAGAGGGCCAATATATCATAGATGTGATGTCACATTTTATGAGAAGTTATTGCAACGTCAGTAATATAAAAATTATTTATAAATAGCTAGTGTCCTCTCCTCAATTTCTGTCATTTTAAACCTTGAGAGAGATAGAGGAGTTTTTGTCATTCAATGATTCTAGAGTCTTTTACAAGTAATATCTTGTACATTCAAGCTCTAATTAACCATGTTCAAAAATCATTGCACTTCCAAAGTTGCACTCTAGTTATGGGAATGCTTAGAAAATGACTTTTTCAAATATTTTCAAACTTGTTTTTGAACATTAATCTAACTAATAAATTTTACCTAACTAATAATCAAAATAATTTAAAATATAATGTTCTTGAGTTCTCCTAAGACCTTAGGAATGTCATTTCACAAACACTCAAGCCCTTAACATTAATTTTTTCAAGATTTAATCTAGCTAGGTTTCCAAGAAGGGTTTTAATATTAAGAAAAATTTGTTAAAAATTAACATTGATCCTTAGGTGAATATAGATGACACCAAAGAGAGTTTCTAAGGTTGAAGATTCATCGCAAGTGATGAGTTGCATTCAAGTGGTTGTGTCAACGAGGCCTCATTAACAAGGCCTTGTTGATGCATCTTACCATGCATCAATGAGGCCCCATCGACGCAGTGTTGAAAATTAGCTATAAATACACGCTTGTAGCTTCATTTATGGCAATTAGAGCTTGTAGTTGCAATGAAGCTCTTGTAGTTTTTCCATTTGAAAGTTAGAATTTTTCCTTGAGTGCCCACAGTATGAGTCATTGAGTGTATGGATCTTTATTCGAGTATTGTTGTGCTTAAGCACGACAGTGTGTGCAGCAATAAAGATAAGCTTTCTGATAAACCTTGTAGCACTTTAGATAGATTAGCTATTTCAATTATACATTCAATGTTTTAAATTATTTATTAAATGCTTTTCATTAGTTATTAAATATTTTCTAGTTATTACATTAATGAAGCAATTAAGCCAAATAGATTACACACATAAGTACGACTGCTTCGAGCATAACACGTATTCACTTGATAATATGCCCAATAGCATAGCACTTGGTCGCCCAACAACAGATACGTGGGTTCAGGACATGTACATAAAGTGGAACCGGATGCTTATGTTAGGATTAGTTAAATGCTAGTTAATTAGTTAATTTAGATTAGTTAATCATATTTCTTTTATCTACATTTTGAACACCAAACTATAAAACAAAAAATGATAAAAATTGAATGCCTCAATTACACTTAACGATACCAATGAACATCATAAGTGTAATTGGGAAGACGACGATTGACCCTAAGGCTAGATTCACTTCCTAAAGGACTAGTGCACCGAAAATGATAAACTCCATGGAATTTGACCGGATCACGCATGAACACTTTGTGATTCATATGGTTGAGCATAGGGGTACCTCGCCACTCATCATTGGCATCGTTGCTGAGGACTTTGTTTTTGGAATGTGCACCATTTAGGTTTTAAGTGAATACCATTAATATCATTGTATGAACCTCAAGGTCAATATCATTCCCACTATACATAGACTTATAAAAAGCACACTGATAATTTTATTTTATTTTATTTTTTGCAAAATGTCTTCTTCTTTTCATAAGCACAAAGATACCAACCCACCAATCCCACAAGAATGCAAGGTGGTATACACTCATCCAGATGAGTTTGTGCTGAACTTCACCATCATCCTACATCAGGATGAGGAGCTGTGATAGCATGATATGGAGGGCAATGTCGTCTTGCCCCCTGATCGATCTATTCCCGGGAAGCTATTCAAAACCCTTAACAAGTTGGGCATAGTAGATCTTCACAAAGAATACATTTTGGATGGATATGACACTCAAAACTATTGTTCCACTAAAACACAACGCAAATGAGATCAATGTTAGGAGAAATTCCATAAAGCTACAAAGGGGAAATATTACACCAATCCCTTGTTCCTACTAAATCAAGATGACACTAAGGATCCTCCTACTAAAGGTTCTTAACATGAAGATTCTCCACCCCCTAATACTGATGGTAAGGGTATGAACCCGACCCTATGATCCACTATTCATAAATTCGAATCAAGAAGAAGTGACAACCAAGGTAGGGACTTGGGTAAACATTGAGACAACAAGGAATCTAAGGACGGTGATTGTAACAAGCATAAGAGTGGTGGTAGACACTGCAGTGGCAATGCTGGTCCACCTTCCTATTCATCCTCTTCATTTGATTCTAAACATTCCTCTTCATCTAACAATTCTCATGGAAGCTGCTATCAAAACAACCATGATGAAGGTGGTCAACCAGATAATAATGATCATGAAGGTCACTAGAACTGAAGGAGTGGCCAAAGCCATCATCAGTGTCATTGATGCAACGATGATGATGAACCTCTATTAGCAACTCGAAATATGCTCAACATTGCAAAGGCAGTGAAAATCCCAACTGGGCATACAAAGGATAGTCAAATTAAGCGCCTAGACATGAATAATATCCCAAGATTTGAGGGGAAATACAATTCTGATCTGCAAACACATCTACAAGCTTTTCATGATGCCTACACCTTACAAAACATAGAAAATGAATGGTAGAAACTAAAGCTTTCCCCAAGGACACTCTTCAAAGAAGCTGAAAGCTAGTATCGGTTCTTAAAGCTAGAATCTATCGGCAAATGAAGTACCATGCTAGAGTTATTTAATGACAAATGTCAGATGTACTCCAAAGTGTCTAATTTGATAAGGCAAATCCAAGGCTAGAAATAGGAAGTACATGAACCCTTGGATGCTACCATGGACCGATACTATTTACTCCTACACTGATGCCTTGGCCATGGTTATTCTTAGAGGGAACAACTTCATCACATCATAGATGGGCTTAAAGTAGAAACTAAAAGAACCGTTGGGGTGTATGCCCAAGGAAGATTGTCTAAACTAAGAGCTCATCAAATCCAAATGCTAATTGAATAGGTAGCAAAAGAAGAAGGTGAGTTATGAAAAAGGGAAAGTGCTGAAGAGTATAATAGGAACCCTTCCATCAGAAAATGAGAGGTCCAATTTTGTGATGAGGAGGAGTCACCACTTGATAAACTGGTAAATAAAAAGACCTTGCCCATCTAAAAATCTATTTCTGATATTTCGACCAAGGTTGATGAGTGGCGAGGTACCGCTACACTCAACCATATGAAACGAGTGTAGCACGCGCGATCTGGTCGAACTCCGTAGACTAAATGCCTACATGCCCCATGGAACACTTAGGGTTAATCATTCATTGTCTTCCCAAACTTACTTGTAGTTGTCATTGTGTATGGTTAAGTAAGTCCGAGGTATGTGATTTTTATGGTCTTTTATGTGTTTTTCTCTTATGCTATTGAGGTGAAGGGTTGAGAAACTAGCTAACTCTAACTAAGGACTAAGTCTAAGTTAACTAGCGTCAGCATCCGTTCCCACTTACCGTACACACCCTGAACTGATGCAACCGTGGCTACCAAATGCTAATCATTACTGGGATCACCACGCGTAACGCACGTGCTCAAAGTGGTCGTACTGAGGCACTTAACTAGGAGGAAAGGATAGAGAGAACCTATCTAGCCTAAGTACGATGAGCAGCTGATTCCTTGACTAATCGTACACATCTAGGTGTTCAACTACCACTAGGATTACCAAGCGTAGATCCTAGAATATGCCACTCGGTTACCAAGTAGCCACACTAGATGCTCATAATCAAGTTGTACTCATACCGCATGCAACGAGCATCCGATTCCTTGACTAATCGTACACATCCTTAGATGCTCGTAATCAAGTCATACTCGTACCGCATTCTAGGAAAGCAATTAATAGCAATTAAATAAAATCCTATTCCATGCACTGCAAGGTTTATCCAATCAAGTTCGTCTTTATTGCCATACACAACTTGTGTTCAGGTACAAGGTTGTTCGAATAAAGATCCATTCACTCTAGGACTCCTACTGCGGGCACATGGAAAATAATCTATCTCTAGAGTGATCAAACTGCCAGAGATTCCCTACTTCTAAACCTAGGATGGGAAATAAGGGGAGTGCCGCCTCTTATTTATAGATTTGGCAGCGGACCACGATATCGCGGTGCATGCGATATCGCGTCTCATCATACCCCCATGACTAAATGAAAACTCATCCTCGAGTTCCTTACAATAATATCGGGAAGGTATGGAATTATTGAGGGGAATGGAACTAATGGGATGACAAGTGAACGGATCATCATTACAAGACTTGACAAAACTGGTGTTCATGACAACAAGGGTGAACACCTTATTACAATGACATTAGGCCTTAGTTGGCAGCTGAGAAAGACAGAGAGAAAGAAGTGTTGTTGCGGCCAACACTCGGATTGCGCCTTTGTTGTTCATCCGTAAGTGCACCATTGACCTTGCTCCTTGCATAGCTACTTCAGCATTGCTCCATTCCAAGTGGTTCCTCCAGATCCAATCCGTTGTTTGTATGATCGCCATCTACACACACAACACAATCTTATATTAGCAAGGCTAAATGAATCATCCTATAATTGATACCTTGCTTCGGTGTAAGTTCATTGGCCAGGTTGTGATATGGCTGATATGGATCGGGAGATATATTACTGATGACTACTGAAGGTGTAGGGGTTAGGAAGAAAATCAAAAATTTTGGGGCTAGGAGAAAATCGAAAAAATCAAGCCCCATACTCCCATGACTAATCACAAACCTCTGGGAGCATTAGAATGGAGAAAGAAAAGGAGTAAGAAAGATAGATAAAAAGGGACAACTGAAAACATCAGTGAAATGGATGTCAAGATGGTAATGAACAAAATAAAATTAGTTGCAAAATGTTAAGGGAAAGAATGTAACTAATGCTCTAAATAGGAATGTCAATGGGTCCTCCCCAAAGCAGGCTCATGCCCTTAATGCCTTAAAAAACCTACAGTCAAAGAGTCCATAGGCTCTGGGAATGTCATTGGAACAAGAGTTAAAGTCCTAACTGTAATAATTTACCAAAAAGAAAACAATGCATCAACCAAAATATATATACTACTGATACAACTGACAATGAGGTGAACAATTGAGAGAAGAGAATGGAATGGAATCCCAAGAACAATGTGGTGTACAGCCCCTTGTGTGTTTTATGATTAATGTGACTTGGCAAGTCTCATTCCAACTCTGACCTCAAACAAATCACTTCCAGTGACTTCACATTAATGCATTTGACTAACCATCCTCTAGAAGTAACAAGAATGCATCCTCTAAGAGCCACCATCATTCCGACGAAACAAAGGAGGGAATGGGAAGCGAGAAGGGCCTTAGTTAGAGGGAACACTTTTAGTTCCATAACCAGTGCTTATAGCCCAAATCTTTATTCCGTCTAAGGGGTGTGCTTTGAATTCTCACTTTCTTTGTTTTTTTTTTTGTTTTTATGCGTGAGAACCACACCATGCAAAGACTTGATTATTTTTATTGTCTCAGCTTTTGATAATTGGGTAACATCGAAACGGCAAGAAAACTCAAGAAGAAAACATCCAAGCACCCAAGAGAATGACCAACACAAAAGCATCAAGTTCCCTTGAAGTCACACCCTTTTCAATCCATGAGTCCTTCCCTAGTTTGAGAAATACCTAGTCACCGATTCGTTAAAGTTCTTATTAGAAGGGGACTATACATTTCCAAGCCAAGAGAGACCATAGAGTGTTGTGGAGGGATGGATGAAGTGATCTCATTGCCTACCATATCAAAATAAACATACCTTAGTATCAACATTGTGACTTAAAGGTAAAAACCAAACATTAGCAATCAATATGAAAACAGTTCATACCATCATTTTGAACACTTATTATGGGACAAACTTACAGGGTGGATGACACACACACACACATACAAAATAGAAAAGCATAACGATGATGTAAAACAAAAACTAGAAAAGTTAAAGAAATTTGTAAAACAAAAATGTGTAAGACAAAAACGTGTAAAACAAAAATCGAAAAAGAACTGAGGACCCCATATGATCAGCATAGGTGGCCATCTCTCCCATGACTGAGTTGTAAGGGAGAGATTTGAAATAATGAGCACCTGTTTGAATTTCTAAGAAGTGCCCAACTTCTCCCAATTGATGATCTTAGATTAAGGGGTGGAAGTTGGCGACGCTCATGTTCCAATGTATATATGCTTTCATTATGGGCGTGGGTTTCCTCAGTTCGTTCAATGCATATTTGGTTGCTCCTTTGAGTAGCTGTCAACCACGGGGTGTCTACTACTTCTTGTGTGGTTGCTACATACAGGCATCTTTGGTTCAAAGTTTCATGGGCACACTTATTGCATGGAGGCATTTCCTCCATGTCATCACCCGATGAACTGTATGTGATGCATGGAACTTTCCTCTTCTCGATCTTTCCATAAATGTTTATCTTAGAAATTTCCAAGGAAAGATCGTGGATCCTAAGGCATGCATCTACTATACTTAGCCATGCCCTTTCCATTATAATTGGGAAGTCCCCTTCGTTGTTGATAACTTCAATCACCAGAAAATTAGCTGGGTAAGACCAACCACACACAGTGGTAATGATGTCCTCCATCAATCCCAAGGAAATGGTGATGGACTGGTCTACCAGCTCTAGTTGGATGTTGCTCTTCTTAACTTGGGACAGGTTCCAGGTGTGATACATCTCTCGTGATATTAAGTTGACTCCGGAACCTGAGTCAAGAAGAGCCCTATGTGGTTTGTTCCCGGCAATCTGTAAATAGATTAAGGGACTCCCAGGGTCAGTTAGTTTCCTAGGAAGGTGGCCTACCTTAATCCAGTCAGTTACGGTATGTGTTAACATAACCATATGCGTTACACTCTGTTGGACTGAAGGGTGTTCCAAAGTGTTAGATGGTGGAGGAGTGTACATGGGCCTAGCCGCTTGTTGTTATGAGAGTTTGTCTGGGCTTTTGGTTCTGAAGAAGGGTCTTCTCGTTTTACAGTTGTTAGAACTAGCAGTAGGTTGGATATTTATAGCTCTCGCAGCATGACGTTGCTGCAGTTGAGGAGGAAGTTCCCCTTGCATTGTTGGAGCAGGAGGTGTTATGGGAACTACTTGTGGTGGAAGAGGTGCGAATGGATTAGGAGGATGGTGTGGGTATGGAGTGTCTCCCAGAGGAGAAGGAGTCCTTCTGAAGTACTCCTGAACTTGGTAGTGACAGTTGGGGGTTGTGTGACTCATAGAGTCACTTGGAGAAATCGGTTGCTGCACATAATATCCATAAGGATCAGGCTGCTGGTAAGGGTACTGATGTTTCGGCGATGGCATCCCCCATGACTGTGGGTATTGCCACTGCTGATACTGTCCGATGGGCTGTGGTGGAGTTCCACTTGGATAATACGTTAGTGGTTGGTGGAACTGCCTTGGGTTACCCTGTGGATAAGGTAACCTTCGGGGTGTTTGCCGTTGGTTGAGTCTTGGATTAAGCACATACACCCCAAACTCCTGTAGATGTGAGATGATGGGGAAACATCCCTTAGGATGGTCATAGTGGCAGATCTCACATCCACCGTCATCATCTGTGTCAGAGTCCATAGCC
>MNCI01005835.1:999734-1021568 GCA_015680685.1 Gnetum montanum
TATCTTAAGCATACTTCGGGTTATGAGTAGGGGCTCATCATGATTGTCTCTTTCATGACGCCTGTGATGTTTGCGTTGTTCCCTACTCTCCCTATGTCCTTGCCCTTGTCCTCTCTCTCAACTTTCCCATCAAGGTCTTTCGTTTTGTTTACCTTTATCCTCACCTTTATGTTCATGGTGGCTATGCCCAGATGTGGAAGGAGAGGGTGAGTGATGTGAAGAAGGAGAAGAAGAAGGGAAACCATCACCATGATAATGTTTCTTGCCTTCTCTTCAACTGCTACCGCCCCGATCGTGGTGACGATCTAAGTGCCCGTCCTTAGCATAAGTGGTTGTTCCCTCTGTGAACAATTGGTGTTCATGGGCATCAGAACCAAGGATATGTATCGTTGATCGTAGGTTTTGATACCCAACCTCCTCATCATCGTTAGGAGGGGGAACATCTTTTGTTAAAGAACCCATGATAAGGGGTTCCTCATATCCTATTTCGCTAAGGACGTGCAGGACCTTGCCCTTCAACAGTGCATGTTGACTCTCCTGCCTTAAGTCCCTCATACGTTGGGCATCTATGGGATAATAATCCCTCATGTCAAAATCTAACGCAACGGATTCAGCAAATAGTTCTTGCATGCCAATCTATGCCAAGGCACGGAAAAGCATATTAGGGACTGATTGATCTAGGGGTAACACAATGTTACCTTGCAAATCTCTCCACCACAGCTGTTCATCTTGATGGAGAATAAAAGTAAAATCTGGAATATACTCATCAGGATGCGTATAAACTATCTTGTATTGTTTAGGACTTAGCTGATTTGGGTTATGCTTTTTGTGTTGCCGAATGTCTCGTGTATGGTCCTTAGGTGGTGAGTTGCTCTTATGAGAAGAAGGCATTGTTATTGGTGTGCTAATTCACTGTTATATAAATTTTTCTTTTGATTAACCTGAAGGTTCATTAAGGCTCACAACGATGTGAATGATATCCTTATGTTCTATATGGCACACAAACACTTAGTCCTCAGCAACGGTGCCAATGATGAGTGGCAAGGTACCCCTACACTCAACCACACGAAACAAGCATAGCACGCGTGATCTAGTCGAACTCCGTAGACTAAATGCCTACACGCCCCATGGAACACTTAGGGTTAATCATTCGTTGTCTTCCCAGACTTACTTGTAGTTGTCATGGTGTATGGTTAAGTAACTCTGAGGTATGTGATTTTTATGGTCTTTTATATGTTTTTCTCCTATGCTATTGAGGTGAAGGGTTGAGAAACTAGCTAACTCTAACTAAGGACTAAGTCTAAGTTAACTAGCGTCAGCATCCGTTCCCACTTACCGTACACACCCTGAACCGATGCAACTATGACTACCAAACGCTAATCGTTACTGGGATCACCATGCGTAACGCACGTGCTCGAAGTGGTCGTACTGAGGCACTTAACTAGGAGGAAAGGGTTAAGAGAACCTATCTAGCCTAAGTGCGATGAGCAGCCGATTCCTTGACTAATCGTACACATCTAGGTGTTCGACTACCACTGGGATTACCAAGTGTAGATCCTGGAATATGCCATTGGGTTACCAAGTAGTCACACTAGATGCTCATAATCAAGTCGTACTCATACCACATGCAACGAGAAACCGATTCCTTGACAAACCGTACACATCCTTAGATTCTCGTAATCAAGTCGTACTTGTACCGCATTCTAGGAAAGCAATTAATAGCAATTAAATAAAATCATATTCCATGCACTGTAAGGTTTATCCAATCAATTTCGTCTTTATTGCCGTACACAACTTGTGTTCAGGTATAAGGTTGTTTGAATAAAGATCCGTTCACTCTAGGACTCCTACTGCGGGCAAATGGAAAATAATCTATCTCTGGAGTGATCAAACTACCAGAGTTTCCCTACTTCTAGACCTAGGATGGAAAATAAGGGGAGTGTCGCCTCTTATTTATAGATTTGGCAGCGGACCGTGATATTGCGTACGCAATATCACAAGGGACGACGAGATATCGCGGTGCATGTGATATCGCGTCTCATCAAAGGTTGACAAGTTATGGAACTCTTTGGATGAAAAATTTCAACCTGCTTTTAAGATTGTTGAACAATCCAAAGAACAAAATAGTGATCATAATCATAGGAGGCAAAAAGAAGCTGAATGCGCCTACCAAAGAGGTAAGGGAAAAGCTATTGTAGTAGAGGAAATTATGGAGTTTAACTCTAATGATGAAACTGAATGTCACATTCACCAATACAAACATCCAAAGGTATGTTTCCCTACAGTGTTGCACTTACAAGAGTCTGGAGTGTACACATTGAATCCTTGCCTAGCACGTAGGTAAGCTCCAAGACCATTGCCTTATCCTCAAGGCAGTCCAAGATAGTTCCACTAGCAACAATAAGCTTACTACCCAAGTGGAACTCCTCCACAACCTTATGAACAACACCAACAGTGGTACCAACCACAATCATGGGGAATACCACTACCAAGGTAGTAGTACCCTTATAGGAAACTAGATCCATATGGGTACTATGTTGAGCAGCCTGTCTCACCTAGAAGTTCTGCAAGTCATGCATCATTCCAACATCACTATTACCCTCCAAAGTACCACCAAACACATTTACCATCTACTTAAGTGGAAAACCCATATCTGTATCCATACCATCCTCTACATCCCTTTGCACATACACCTCCACCTTCAACCCAATTACCTCTTGCTCCATCCATGCAGGATGAAATTCCTCCTCAACCATAACAATGAAATGTTATAAGGGTTGTACACTCACAACCTATTTTTCAACTAAGTGGTCTAGACAATCAATCATGAAAAAGATCTTTTTTCCAACCCAACAGTCCTCTCCAACCCTCACAATGTACTTCGACTAATCACCCTACATCTCTAGCACCCTCATCCTCTACATCAAATACCTTTGAGTGCCCTTGAAACCAAGTGCTGCCTAGGATCCGCATCGTAATGCTAACTCATGATGTTTCTGATTGGATCAAGGCTAGCAATCTTCCTATAAAAAGATCTGATCCAAAAAGTCCACTCATTTATCTACAGATTGTTGGACATGAGCCATGCAAAGCTCTTCTTAACTCTAGTTCTAGAGTTAATCTCATCTCCCATGACATGTACAAGGTCTGAGACCTACCATCTCTTAAGAAGAGCAACATTTGTCTAGAATTAGAATATCAGTCAATTATTGTTCCTTTATGCTTAATTGAGAACATTATGACCACAGTTTATGGGTGGTCCTATCTACTAATTTTCTAATAATCAAGATGAACAACTACAAAAATGACTTTCCCATCATCATGGGAAGACCTTGGTTAAGCATGGTCGACACACGAATGGGCATAAAGGGCCTATCTTTAGAAATATCCAAGAAAAATGAGCTAGGAAAAATTGAGAAGAAGCGTATTCCATGCATTGCATATAGTGATAATAGGTGCAATTGCATGCAAAAGTTTTGGTCAATCAAGAGTACCTACATTAAGGCATGTAATCAATTTTCATAAGAAATTAACATTCAAAGGTGTCTGTACATAGTAGTCACAAAGCAAGAGGGCACCCAGTGGCTAATAGCTAATTCAGATAGCAACACAATATGCATGGAGCCAACTAAGAGCCTAACATGTGCATATGTTGGAGGCATGGACAAAATTCAAGTTCATTCTCAACTCTCTAATGAAGATGATGATACCTATTAGGAAGAGTTGGAAATCCCTAATCACTTCAAGCAAGAGCCCTTAGAGCTAAAAACTTTACCAGTTGGTATGGAGTATGCATTTTTAAAGAATGATAAATCAGTCATAATTAATGCCAAACTTGCTCTTGAACAAAAAGAAAAGTTGTTGAAAGTGGTGAACAAATGGTTAACAGCCTTTGCTTGGTCATATCCAAAGCTAACAAGAATCAATCCAAGGATATGCTAGCATCACATCTACATTGACCCAGCCATGAAGCCTAGAAGGTAGCTGCAGAGGTGGCTGAATCCCAAATTAAAGCAAATTGTCAAGGAGGAAATAGAGCAACTCCTCAAGGTGAGGTTCATCTATCCCATCGTGGATAGTGAGTGGGTTGCCTACTTGTAATTGTACCAAAGAAGGGAGGCAAATGGCAGGTCTGGATTGACTTCAGGCTATTGAATATGGCAACATCTAAAGATCATTTTCCTTTGCCATTTGTGAATCAAGTGTTAGACACCATATCTAGGCATTGTTATTATAGCTTCTTGGATAGTTATAGTGGCTATAAGCAAATCCAAATTGTACCCGAAGATCAGACCAAGACAACATTCACGAGTCCTTAGGGGACTTTGCATATTGTAAGATGCCATTTGGTCTATGCAATGCCCCTACAACCTTTCAATGCTTGGTCCATAGTATCTTTCAATAGTAGATTGGTAGTGGTGTTGAAATCTTCATGGATGACTTTTCCACCTATGGAGCTACCTTTGAGCAAGCCTTGGATCGACTTCAACAAGTACTGAAGAGATGTGTAGAGACAAACCTATGGCTTAATTGGCAAAAAAGCAATCTCATGATCCAAGAAGGCATTGTGCTAGGGCATCAAATTTTTCAAAAAGGGGTTGAGGTAGATCCAAAAAAAATAAGGGTCATCCAAGGAATAACATGTCATCCAATGATCGTTAAAGATGTTTGGTCATTCCTTGGACACATTGGCTACTATCAATGATTTATAAAGAATTTATCTAAGATCGCAAAGTTTTTGGTAGAGCTTACAAAGAAAGATGTACCTTTCATCTAGACCAAGGAATGTGAACATGCATTTCAACAATTAAAGAATAAACTCGTGGAAACACCAATCCTACGAGCACCAGATTGGTCCAAACCTTTCCATATAATGACAAATGCATTTAACTATGCTTTGGAAGCAGTGCTCATGCAAATGGATGGTAAGAAATGTCCATACTACATCCACTATGCAAGTTAAAGAATTGTGGGAACATAGTTAAATTATACCACTATAGAGAAAGAATTAATAGCAATGGTGTACATTCTCCAGGATGCTCACGAAGGGCCTTGCAGAGGCCACTATGTAGGGAGACACATGGCCATAAAAATTTTAATGGTAGGATATTATTGGCCTACAATCTTTAGGGATGCCCACCAGTTCATCAAGTTTTGTTAACATTGTCAATGAGATGGGGGGATGACCTCTCACATGGAAGGTCCTCAACAATGGATTCAACCACTAGAACCTTTCGACATATGGGGCATTGACTTCATGGATCCCATCACACCCATGTCCAATGAAAAGGTGTATATTATAATAGTAGTTGACTATTGCATAAAATGGGCAAAAGCAGTAGCTGTTACTAATTATACATCATCCACTGCTACCAAATTTATATAACAAAATATTGTGAATAGGTTTGACGTACCACGTTCACTAATTTCTAATAATGGAACTCATTTCACAAGTGCCACCTTTAGAAAGTTAATGTACCTCTTGGGGGTAGAACATAAATTAACAACACCTTATCATCCCTAAGCCAATGGTCAAGCAGAGATAACTAACTGGAAGATCACAAAAATACTAACGCGAACCATTAGCAAATATAGGAAGGATTGGAGTACAAAACTTAATGATGCTCTCTGGGCTTATCATTAAACTTGGAAACTTCCTATTTGCTATTCTTCCTACAAGTTAGTGTATGGGAAACTTCAAACACTCCCAATTCAATCTGAGCTTCATACACTGTCAATAGCCTATGATCTAAATCTTGACCTAAGTCTAGCATAGAAAAAAATATTAATCAACCTAAATGTGTTAGATAAAAATCGATTAGTGGCCCTATCCTTGAATGAGGTGAATAAGGCATTCAGTAAGCAATGTCATGAACTTAGAATCAAGAAACTAAAACTTCAACTAGGACATAATATTCTCTACTAGAACCCCACACATGTACCCTAAAAGAAAAAATTTCAAACATTGTGGAAGAGACCTTATATAATTGATCAAACCTTTTCCTCTAGGGCCATGTTGATCTACAAGCTTGAATGCTTGAATAAAAAGCATTTGGTCAACATCTAACAAGTTAAGCCTTTCCTAGAACCAAGATAGGCCAATACAACTATTGCCACAATGGATGAACAACCACGTTCTATTTTTAAGATTTCCTCCTTCCAACTCAATCGTGGGGGAGATGGCCATCCATGCTAACCATCAAATTGGCTTCTCAGTTTTTCTACTTTTTGTTTTTCATGTTTTTGATTTTACAAATTATTTATTTTACAAATTCTTGATTTTTCAAATTTTTCTAATTTTATACCATCTTTAGTACCTTTGAACTTTCTTGACTATTTTACATTTTCTTCTATATTTTGCTTTGTTTGGTTTGGTTTAAGTATGATATTTCCTCATTTTTACTAATAAATTTGCTTTATTGCCACAGTACACAGTGCAACTGTTGCTGTTTACTAATGATGGTTTGTGCTTAATGTGTGATTGTCGATGTCTAGTTTCTATTTTTGAATTCTGATGTCTAATGACTTTGACATGGCTTATTTTTCATGGAATAGGTAGTGAGTCCATGTCATCTGCCCATCCAATGAACTCTATGGTTTTTCTAGTTTTGTGAATTTAAGGTCCATTTTCATTAAAGAAACTTTTAATTAATTGATGACCTTGGTAGTTCCGGAATTAGGAAGGATTCAAAGTTTTGTAAAGGGTGTGACTTTAAGAGGACTCAATACTCTTTGTACTCTTCTACTTACTTGAGTGCTTGTGTGTTTTTTCATGAACTTCTTACCATTCCACACCAACCACTAATAGGAAGTCAAATAACATTGTTGCATGGTGTGGTTCCCATCTAGAAAAAATAATGAAAATTCAAAGCACATCCCTTGGACATGAATAATTCCTTGCATGGTGTGGTTCCCATTTCAAAAAAAATAGTGGGAATTCAAAGCACACCCCTTGGACAAATAAATAGGCTACAAGCATTGGTTATGGGACTCAAACGACATGCACCTATGCTTAAAGGTCCCCTCTAACTAAGGCCATCTCTCTCACTTCTTACTTCTTTTTCCCTCTCTTTGTGGAATGGTGGTTTTTTTGTGGAAGCATTCCTATGTCTCGAGTGAGTGGATCGGTCTTAGAGTAGCAATGTGAAGTCACTGAAAGTGGCTGCTTTTGGTCTAGACTAAGGATGGAACTTCTCGAGTCATTTTAAATGTAAATTCCACAAGGGACTTCTTATGGGTTCAAGCTGGAACTCCATTCCACCTTCTCTATCATCCACCCATGTTGCCATAACTCACCTCACTATCAAGTTCTATGTTATGCTCTATGTCTTGGTCTGATGTGTTGGGATTCTTGGGTAGATTCTTCTGGGTTGGTCCTTAACTTTTCATGACCATAGGGTCCATGGACTCTTTAGTAGAGGTTATGCAAGGGCAAAAAGGGCATGAGCTTAATTAGTTAAGGTTCCTTACCTTTAACATCGCTACAATCCTATCTTTCACATATTCCATTGAGTACATTGCTCCGTGCTCCTTAATCTTTCATTTCATTCATCCACTATATCAAATTTTCTTCATTTTTCCAAATTTATGAGCTTAAACACCCTCTTCTCATGTTTTCATATTGTTCTTGGTTTTTTAAGCTTTCATTTGATCCCAATTTCATCCAAAAATTCCTTGTATTTTGAAAGTTTGATCCAAGTCAACAAAAGTCAATAGTGGTCAATGGCTACATCGAGAAGGCCTCATTGACATAACTGAGCACGTTGATGAGGCCCTGTTGATGAGGCCTTGTCGACGTAGTGCATACACACTATATATACCATTGAGCACTTAGGAATTTTTTGCAAATTGCTCATAACACATGGTGAGTTTTTGTAATTTTTCAAAGCTCAAAACCTTCCAGAGGTCATAACTTCCTAACCATCTATCCAAATCACTCTATTTTTTAATCCTACACTTACTGGAGGTAAGATCTTTATCATGGGGGCCACAAACCTTAAGGTTTCTAATGAAAAATTGATGAAATTTTTTAGAAATTTGTCTAACTTCCCCAAAGGGTTAATAACCTTAACAACATATAAACATCAACTTTTTTGATAGTTAACCCTTCCAACAACCTTTGGGATGATTTATTAATGATAATACATAAATAAATGATGATTGAATTAATTAAATTAGCCATAATCACAACTTAGCCAAGTGTAACTATCCTTAAGAGATAAAGGTATCTCAAGTGCTTTAAAGTTACACAATGATTGCTAACCCATGGTCTTATTGTGATTACAGATGCCACTAAAACAAAAATGTCCATAGGAAGGAGAACCCTTGCAACCATGGGAGAAGTAGCCCAGAGTTAGAAGGGGCCAACAAGAACAAGGCCAATAATTACCAGAAGCAACCCATGCAACAGGACCTCTTCATGAGGAGCCCGAAGTGGAATCTATCCAACAAATTCCAAAAGAAGAAGTGTCAACAGAACAATCCCAAAGAAGAGAAGTGCCTGGACCTGTGCCAAAGCTTGAGGTCACTTTAACTCAAGCTTGCCTAGACATCATCAAGACCCGAGAGACCCAAAGATCAGTTCTTTAAGAGATTAACTTTGGGCATTTTTAGAGAAATCTCTAGAGGATAACTACAAGCCTCTCCCATGTGGCCAGTCATCACATCCAGTGGGGAGTGGTATATGGGAGAGACATATCTCTTCTAAAGTAGCTGAAGGCCAAGGTCTATTGTCAAAATCAATGACATTCAAGCGTCTTATTTGGTAGAAGCTATTACACAGGCACTTGGGTTGCTTGATACTAGAACACAGCTAGTTGAACTATCCATAAAAGGTAATCTTGAGGCCAAGAGGGAGTGGACTCAATGATGCTACAGGGTGGACCGTAAGGAGTATGGTGTGCTCACACCGGTGAAGCGAATTTACTTCAAGATTGCAGCCTATCACCTCAATCTAATGGGGAGGCCAAGCAAGGCAACCACCTTCTCTACCCGAGCATGCACCACTCTAAGTGGGAAATTTTCAGTTAATCTACCACAGCTAATCTACTTAGAGATGGAAAAGTGCTTCAAGGAGAATGAACGTGGAAGGAAGACCTTGCCCTTCTCGTGCCTCATCCAAACACTCTACAAGAGGGCAGGCATTGTTCGCTATTCTAATGATACCCTTAGGCATGCTTCCTTGGCCTCATTGTCAAAAATTATGAAAGATTAAATGCCAACTATAACCCAAGAAGAGGAGTAGCTGCCATCACCACCCACTTAGGAAACAATACCGAAGGCCCACATAGCCATTGGGCATCTGCGCAAAATCCAAGAATAGCTCTTAAGTAAACAAGAGCAACATGCAGGAACGAGTGGGATAGATCCATCTTTCTATCAACCAGCAATGAGTCACCTTAATGAGGTGGCCCAAATAGTTAACTAGATTGAAAAGGGTGGCCCAATCTTCATTGCCCAATGAATGTAGCTATTTGTGAGGTTGAATCCTAATGCTTGGGAGGTAACGGTGTCATTACTACAACACCATTTATTCCAAAAAATCTCTAGGAATGCCACCACTTTCTCAATGTGGTTGGAGGAAGGAAAAGGGGGGCAACTATCTTAGTGATGTAGCACCATGGGCAGGAGATAGTGGCTGAAGTGATGGCTAACCGTGTAGCAGAAGCATTGAATGCACCTACAGTGGCTGTACCAAATGTATCTATGATTCAAGATGTGTAGACGTCCATAGGTATGGTCAGCATGAAGGTAGATGCAGCCTAGCATGAAAAATTGCTGGAACGACTAGTAGGAACTGGGCAACCAACTTCAGACATCTTTAATCTTCTAGAAAAACATCACTGCAACCCAGTCAAAGCTACTTAACACAAGGGGCAAATGCATTATCCTAAAGGGGCAACTCCAAATAGCCCAAAAAAGAAACCAATGCTTGGCCACGGAGGTTGCCAAACTTCGTGCCTAACTTACGAATCCTACAATCCTCAACCCAGCAATAACAAGAGACAAAGCTTTCAAATAGCTTCAAGAATGATTCCAAAAGGCTAAGAAGGAGGCAGTTATAGCCATCTTCAACTAGTCCATAGTTGAAGCAGAAATGCACTTAATCCAAAAGGACTTGGAATAGATGCATCAGGAGAATGAAGCCTTGACCACACAAAATTATCACCTACAAAATGTTGATGCTCAAAAGGATCAAATGCAAAAATTTCTTCATCAATATTAGGAGCAACTTGCAATGGTGAATATTGAACTAAGGAGATTGGTTGCAGAAAACCTCAATCTGTTAATAGAGGAAGTGTGTCCCTTGCATTAGAAATCCACCATCAAAATCACCACCTGGAAGAATTAGGCCCTCAAATTCAAGAAAGTGAAGAATCACTGCAGGGCTCAAGTTGACCTATAGAAGAAAGTGAATGAAAAACAAATTTAGATGGTAAAGGAAAAACTAAATGAAGCCCTCTAGCAACTTCGTCAAGAAAGAGAAATGTGGTAGCCCATCATTGATGGGATCAATGCCTACAACAAAGTGGAGATTTTCTTGAAGGAGTTGCAAATCAAGGAAATGATAGAATATATGGAGTTAGCCAATCTTCTATATGCAAACTTAGTAATGTTGGCTGTCAAAAAGTCATGGTCAGAATTAGAACAACAAGTGGCTAACTCATATCTATTATATGAGGTAGAGTTCAAGCATCATAAAGGCACCAAGCAAAAGCTTGAGACTATAAACACTAAACTCAAAGTTCTTAGAGCATGATTTAGAGTCCAACAATCAATCACTAAGAACCTAGCTAGATAGATGAATGACTACCCAGAGCTGAAAGACATAGTCAGGGCATTCAACATTGAATGCAAACAATTTGCTACCTAGTTTTTCAATGCAAAGGAGTTATTTCTAGCAATCTTGTGTCCCTGGGATATACTTATTCCAACCCACATTAGGGAAGCTGCATGGATGGTGCATGATCCCAGGAGTAAGAAGGACAAAATGAAAGCACTACTAGATGCTTTCTACCTCCCACCTGAAGTCACAACAGCAATAGGACAACTACAGCCACCTCAACCACCACCTGTGCATGAAGCTGGTAAAGGTTCCTCGAAGCCTTAAGAACCACCACTACCTAGGACCATCTGATCTTCTCCAACAAGCTTCACGCCATCAAGGAACTTGCTATCCAATTTTGAAGAGTTGAGTCATGTTGTTCAATTTTGTATCCTAAACACCTTCATTTGTTGTAATGTGTGGATCCATACACTTAGACACTTCATTTTTTTTCAAGTCAATCAATTTGTTTTGTTTGAAGAAAAGTTAGTCAATAATCCCATACTTTCCCAATTTTGTAAAACAACTAAAGCATAAGTTTTCATTCAGTTGTTGCATTTATGACAATTAGAGATTGTAGTTGCAACAAAGCTCTTGTAATTTTTTCATTTGAAAGTTAAAATTTTTCCCTGAGTGCCCGTAGTAGGAGTCATTGAGTGTACAGATCTTTATTCAAGCATTATTGTACCTAAGCATGACAATGTGTGTAGTAATAAAGACGAGCTTTCTGATAAACCTTGCAACACTTTGGATAGATTAGCTATTTCAATTATGCATTCAATGTTTTTAATTATTTATTAAATGTTTTTCATTAGTTATTAAATATTTTCCAATTATTACATTAATGAAGCAATTAAGCCAGATAGATTACACACATAAGTATGATTGCTTCAAGCGTAACACGTATTCACTTGGTAATCTCAGCAGTGTTATTGCTTGGTACACCTAGTAGCGTAGTGCTTAGTCGCCCAATCGTAGATATGTGGGTTCAGGACGTGTATGAAAAGTAGGATCGGATGTTTATGTTAGGATTAGTCAAATGCTAGTTAATTAGATAATTTAGATTAGTTAATCAAATTCCTTTTATCTACATTTTGAGCACTAAACTATAAAACACAAAATGATAAAAATTAGATGCCTCAGTTACACTTAACCATACCAACGAATGTCACAAGTGTAATTGGGAAGACAATGATTGACCTTAAGGCTAGATTCACTTCATAAAGGACTAACGCACCAAAAATGATAAAGTTTCTAAATTCGACCAAATTGCACGTGAACGCTTTGTGATTCATATGGTTGGGCACAAGGGTACCTCGTTGCTCATTAGCAAGGATGGTAGAAAAGTCTTAGAGAAGCATGTAATGGACATGGTTGTGGCCAAGAGCCATAACAAAGAGAAATCACATGTTGGGAAATCCATGCCTAAAGAATCAAAGATCTAATTAATTGAGCATGTATAGTTTGAAGCAGGAATGTAAAGAAAAGTGTCAAAACATACATTGGAAGTCACATTCTTTGATGCCTACTTGGAGGCAATCAAACATAAATCCATTGTAACCAATGTGCATCCTAAGTATAACTTCACCATATTCTTGCAATTTACCTCATTAAAGATAAAGACACTATTGTAGACCTTTTTTCTATGGTCCATATTGAGTAATAACAAGGAATGGAAACTCAATGAGACCTACCTTTTTAGAGGGATAGACATTCTAAGGTCACAGTCAAGAGTATGGAAATCATCATCTTCTACATTATGAAAACAAGCATCAAAGCGCTCATCATTTTACATAAAAGTTGTAATTTGAAAATGGAAAACTCAAGATCCTCAAAGCTAAAGTCAGTATTAGGAGAGATGTGACAAAGGATTTGGCAATAAAAATGATAGAGTACTAGCAACTCAAGGGCCAAATAATGGTGCTTGAAGTAGTGAGAATAATATTTGTTACTTAGCTTATCTAGGAAAATAAGATGTTCCCCAATCAATCATGCCCATGAAAACTCATACTAATTCAAAAACTAACTAAGACTTCTTGGACTATTGAGGACCTATGGGCAAATGAAAATAAGTATAAGTCCTTCCTCCATAAATTCAACATGCAAGACAAGGAGCCAATACAAGAGGGACAAAGGAAAGAACCACCATCACCAAGAATCACCCAAAGATCAATTACTAATAGAATTTTGAAGATATTTTAAAGATTCCTATAGGTTTTATAATTTTTTATGTCTAATATAGTGTTTCTAATATATTATAATGTACATCACTCAAATACATTTTTTGTAATTTAGCCCTCATAATTTTGTAATATTGTAATATGTATCAATCTTTAGGTCTATGCTACTCCTAAAAATTTTGTAACAAACTTTATCCCTTTTTTTATAACTCAATGATGAGTTTTCAATCAGTTGTGGAGATCTGCTAAATAATAAAATGTCACAACTCACTTGTTACAACATTGTAGCTAACACATTGTAATTGCAATGCAATGTTGCAACCTATGTTACTACATTTCCCAGTCACCCCCACCTATAAATATGATCCACCAACCAAATTTATAGTGTCATTTGGTCAGTAGATAATGAAGCTCTTATAGTTTGATTTCATAGTCTTAGCAACAGTTAGTGAG
The DNA here is from genome assembly GCA_015680685.1 of Gnetum montanum. Taxonomy (NCBI): domain Eukaryota; kingdom Viridiplantae; phylum Streptophyta; class Gnetopsida; order Gnetales; family Gnetaceae; genus Gnetum; species Gnetum montanum. Next base: position 1,013,193 of record MNCI01005835.1, read on the forward strand.
TGCTTGCAATGTGAATTAGAGTTAATTGTTTAGATATTATTTGAGTAGACTATACCTTGACACAATTCAAAAATAGTACTAAAATCAAGATTAATTCACTTTTATTATATCAATTTGACTTAGTTTAATTTTACTATTTTAAGTATTTCATGTCTATTATCTCATAGCATAATGATTTACAATTCTATCCAATTATAATCACTTGGTGAAATGAGCATAACCTAATCTTGCGATTAAATGTGTATTATTTGGTAATATTAATAGCAATTCACTTGGTATGCCTAATAGTATAAATATTTGGTAATCTTAGTGGTGGATGCATGAGTCTAGGATGTGATGATGAATTACAAAATTGGACAATCATCATCTTAGACTAGATCATGACTTATTTTCATGTTTTAGTTCATTATAGTTTCTTCTGTTTTCACTTATTTTAGATCATGGCTACAACAACATCATTTATCATACCCCTTAGATAAGCTAAACCATAAAAATAGAAGGGCCACTACTAGCTTAGATGGGAAGATAATGATTTGTGATTGCCTAATGAGACCAAACACTATTACTAGTCTATCCATGAATTATAATGCAATCTACTACAGTGGTTGTAAATCATATGGTGGAGAGTTGGGCATATTCAGTGCTCACTAGTTCATGTCAAGCTTTTTGATGCATGTTTCACTTGGATGCTTGATTGAAAGATGTATATCCTCGTTGATGTCTATCTAGATTCCTTCATAGATTCTATTCCACACTTCTACATTTATATTTATATTTATTATATAATGAAGAGTTATTAAAAGACGCATGTTAACTTTTCCTCCTCTTAGGAACTCAATGTTTACAAGTAATGCTTCTCCTTAAGGTTGTAGGCATAGAAATCTTCCAAGGCTTATTATTACTCTTCCTATCTAATGGGTTTATTATAAAATAAGAGTGTTTCATGATATTACATAGCTCAACATCTTTGAAATGTAAAATGGGTTTGAGATATCCCTTGAGGTAGATTTGGTATGATGGGATATTTCTCCTACACATAACCTATTCAATTCATTATTACTTATTCTAAGTCTACAATAAATAGCACATTATATTTTCCTTTTTAGTGTTTATGTTGAAAATCCATAATTCTATCTATACTACCTTGATTAGGATCGAATATATAGGGCCTATAGATTTTCTTATCTATGCGACAATCTCCTACTATGTAGTTCATCCCTATTCTCATCAACATAGTTTGTAAGATAAAAATAGTTAATCTATTAGAATGTAAAACAATATTACCATGCGATTACTCCACCTGAGTTATTCATTTTGACACAACAAGAATGTGTCATTTAGATAACATGAGCTATCATGAGCAAATCTAATTTGGACTTGTTGTGGTACTTGGTAGTTCTCATGCTCTTAACCCTCTATTCATTTATCCTTATTGCTAGACAGGTTGTCAAACCCTAAATAATATTAATAATAAGCAAAAAATTTAGAGTACATCACATGTCTGATATTAATTTAGAAAGACCAAAAAATAATATCAAAAAGTGCAACTTTCTAATTTCATGGACGTCTACTCAAGTGTATAATCTTATAATTAATGCTTTAAAAAATCAAGTGTAGATAATATTCCTTGTTAGTATTCTAAAGGTTCTTTCCTTCAAGAATAGGGGTTGGAAGAAGTATGGAGATCCTTATGGGTTCCATGCTATCTTGCCCATCACTAAAGAACTACATGGTCTTGATTACTTATGTGCTATATCACAAAGATATGTAGGCTTGCAAAAAAGCTTTGGCTTTGATGCCTGGGCTACTACCCTTTTCTACGAGGTAGGGTTTAGGACTAGATATGTTAGAGTAGGAACATGTCTTAGCTCTCTTAAGGCATTGATGTCTTATGTATTGCTAGTGCTTTCTTTGGTTATGTGTGCTACATTGGTTCCATTACTTATATAATTATGAAGATGTCATTGTGGTGCCCTTAACCCATGGACTAACTAGTCACATATACAATGTGTACTTATGTTATGCTCACAAGTTCTTAAGGACATTGAGGTTTAGTTCACCTTGAGTCTACTCTAGAATGCCTAGCAACTTTGGAACTCTTGGGTGGCGCCAAAAGGTGCTACCCTAAAGTAGTGTTGTTTCACTTGAAATTAGAGCCAAGGTTTTAGTTCAAGTGGAAGACACATTTAAATACTTTCCTAAAGCAATTACAAGTGACAGATAAGATAGTTGAAGATGGGTAAACAAATCCTAGTCCTGGTATTGTAAATGTTCCAATTATGAGAATAGTTATTACAAATAGGCAATGTGATCATGTGTTATCTACCTATAATAGAAATGGTTGACTAATTCAAGCATTAGTTAATTTCAAGGAATTTCTATCCTTCTTGGTGTAAGCTCATATACAAAACAAAAACATGCCCTAGCTCAAACTTTTATATTAAGGACTCATGTGATGTGCCAAGGGAATGTCTTCGATGATCTCCAATTTATGCAAAATAGTTGAGTGTGCTTGATTTCTTTATGATAAATTGTGAAAGAAACACATTCTCTCCTACCACATGATTATTGTGATATTTTAAGACGATGATTCCATCATGCATCAGATATGAGGCAACGTTTGAGATTAGTGCTTCTTTTTGCAATATGTTACTTCTGTTATGTGGCTACTCTTGAATTCATTAAACTTACAAAGAGTCTTTGGTTTGAATGACTTAAGGACTTCATAATTTGGTATGCTAATGTAATGGATTTTACATTTGTGTATTGTGTAATGGTTTGAGAGGAGTCTTCCCATGTCCTTATTTTTGGAAAATAGTTTGAGTATGAAATTTCTTACATGTTTCAATATCTTGATTTCTATATTCAATTTTTTCTAATTGATGATTTAATTTAATTTAAGAAGTAGTTATTTAGGACATGGATGATGATTCATCCCTATGTAAAACAACATGATGCATTGTTGTTGGTTTGTGAATGCTTAAAAATAAAAGTACTTATCTGCATCATATAGTGACTAGCAATTAGTGAATAGTGGGAAATGTAACAATGCTCTTGAAAGAATAGTGATTATTGTAGATACATCTTTATATTCACCACCTTCCTCCTATGTAAACCATATGGTATGGTGAAGGACTTGGCAAGATTATCTTCTACTCATGTGCTATAATAATTTTGGTTGCTTGTAAACATTATGTTAAATAGTGGTTCTTGTTCTATAGGAGGTCTTAGCAAAGGTTTTTTCTAATGCTAATTGCTTTATTAATTATGATAGTGACTATGAAACGTAATTTTATGTTAACCATCTCAATGTAAGGTGGAGAACCAAATTTTCTACTAATAAAATTTGTGTCAAACTGGACATAATGTGGCTAGCTTGGTACTACTACTTATTGAATGGGTTGAAGCATCAATGTGTGTGTGTGTGTGTGTGTGTGTGTGTGTGTGCATGCATGCTTGCATGTGTCTATGATCTAAAAAAAGAAAGAAAAAAAAGAGACCTAGAAAAGAGAGAGAGCATGTACACTTGAGTGTGTGATGAAGTAACTCTGAGTTAGGAGCACACATTCTTTGGCTATGACTTATAGCAAGAAGTATAAATTTCTATCATATCTCTAAGAAGGAATCATAAAAAATATTTTAAAAGGAGGAAATACCCCATGGTTCTCAAAAAGAAGGAAATACATCAAGATTCTTGAATAGGAGAGGGAATTTCCCTAAGGTGATTGCCACAAAAAGGCTAAGTTTCAAAGATCTTCACTCATGCTAATCCTAGACAACCACTAGACATAGGAAGTAGTTCCTTAAAGATATGAAGTAATCTTTCCTTGGATGCAAAGGATCAACTCTACACTCTTACATGCTACCAAAGGTAGAGGAAATAGTTCACTTATAAAGAGACAAGATTTTACTCTAGAAAGAAAGGTTGTTTATACTTGGAAAGCAAGACAAGCATGTTCTTCCTTTACCTAGACTGTGTGAGTATTCTTATGCCTTGATTAGAATCTAATTTAAGTTCAACATTCTTGCTTAGTTGATCATCCTAGTTATTGAACCTTCTTATCTATAATTGTTAAATTATCTTTGAATGAATCAATACCCTAAGTATCCACTTCCTTCTCCATGATTAAGAAGTGTACAACTAAAGGCTTAAGCTCTAAGGGTATCATTTCTTTCAAGCTAGGAAGAGTGTAGAGAATATGTCTTATTTATAGTCTAAAGGTTGCTTCACTTTTGAAACAAGGGCTAGAAGGAGTATGAAGATCCCCCCAGATTCCATGCTATCATAATCATTACTAAAAACCTACATGGCATTGATTCCTTATGTGTTGTATTAAGAGGTTGTGTAACCTTACAAAGGAGCTTTGGTGTAACACCTTCTATTCCTAATCTCTTGTTTATGCTTAATTATTCTTTAATTAACTTATGAATTGGCCTATGTCCCTTGCTAATTTGTTAAAGCTTCTTAAGGAATTTATCCCATGATCTTCCAAGTATTTTATTTATACATTATTTTTATAATATTTTATAAATATTTTATTAAGCTTACCTTTTTATAATTTATAAATTATTTTTATAAAGATTATTATTTTTAAAAACATCTAGTATCTTTTTATAAAATATGATCTTATTTAACTTTTTAAATTTATATTAGGGAACTGCTAATTTCTTACTATTTTCTTGCTAATAACAGAGTGTTAGGACGATGGCATATGTTGTGAAGTGGTAGTTGGATATTTTGGAAAAATTTTATATTTCTATAAAAGTTGCTCAGGCTTTATTATATTTCTTGTTCAAATGAACTTGGACTTTCCTAATAATTCCTAAACCTTTGGTTAGCTTCTCTAATTATCATGGAAGTGATCGATTAGATATTTTATTATGAACGATTATGTTAATGTTAACATGAAAGCCCCTAGGAATTGTATATAAAGTTAGGATTTGTGTTTGCATACACTATTTATCCATTCTTTTAAGTCAATCTCTCTTATTAGTAATCTCAATATCATCCTAGTGCTTTCTTAGATCTAACCTTATGCAAGTCTCCTAATTTATGAAGGTAGAGCAACTAGTTTCAAGATTTTTCTTCTTACTATGATCTCAATATATCAATTATCATCTTGTAATTCCTTGTATATGTAGCTTCTTAGGTGTTTAATCTATCATGATACTCATGATGTAGTTTTTCTATCATTCTGCACTTTTTCCCAGCTTTTTCCAAAGGTTTTTAATACATTTCTGGTCATATTTCTTACCACCACAACTAATAGTAAAGGTGTCAATACAAACCATGTGTCATGATGAGGTCATGGTCTCAACATTGACTAAATCACAAGTCATAGTCTTTAAGATACTTGTAAGCCAAAACTGAGGTATGAAATTCCTGAGTTGTGGGATTCACAATAACTTGTGGTGAGGTCATAGTTAGGTAGAAATGAATAGTAATAAGTTCCATAGATCATGGTTAGGTAGAAATCGATAACAGTAAGTTCCTCAAGCCATGGCAACATTATGGCCTTCACCACAACCTAACCACAAGTCGTTGTCAATCTTCTACTTGTAACCACTGGTTGTAGTCTACCATTCTATCATTTTGTGCCATTTCTACATCCTCTAGACCATTCTTGAACTCTAATCTCAGACTTGTGTATTTTTTTCTATTTTGACCTGTTGATTATATATTTGATGGAATTAATGCATAGGTATTATGGGGAGTCTAGGTTAGCCTCTAGTAATTAACTCACATCACCTATGATTATACCTTGGGTATTTATGAATGGTGGAGTAGTCCAACACCAAACCATTCCAGATACGAGTGTTCACATGTAGCCCAATCGAATTCCATGGACAAGGCAATGTAATTATGCTAGTAATTGGTTAGAGTTCACAATCATTGTCTTCCCATGTGAGCTAGTAAAATCAATGCATATGGTTTAACTCACAATGAGGTGTATGATACTAGTGTTGTATGAGCCATATTACTCCTAGCAAACATATAAAGTAAATGGAATGGTTCTTAAATACAAGTGATAGTAAACAAATCTAATCTAGCCTATGTGATGGGCATCCATTCTTGATTCTCCAGACATGTCTTGGACTCATGCAATCATTACTAGGATTACCAAGTATTCCGCTACCGGCCAAACCAAGCGATAATACTACTGGATTACCCAACAATCACACTTAACACTCAAAATCACTCATATCCATTCCACTTAACAGCAGTAATGATAAAGTGCATAGAAAGTAAATTTGTAATTAAAGAAAATAGTAATCATTAAGCTAAGTCAAAGCAAGAAAATTATTCTAAGTGTGGAAAATAAAGAAACTAAGTGATGCTACAATGATACAAAGTAATCTCAATATTTATTTCCATGCATGAAATGTGTCCTAGTACATTCCACTCAAATAAAGACTCCATTCAATTACTAAACATCACATTGTGGGCATACACTCCCAAGTGCTAAGTGCTAAAATCAAGAAAAAAAACTGACAAAATTTCGGTAAGGTTAAAATGAAACTATTTTTAAACCATGCACAAAAGTGTTGTATTCATAGGCCTACACACATCTACGATATCGGATACGCAACATCGTAGCCTATGCCCCGATATTGGGGATCTGATAATGCAACTCTGATATCGGATGTCTGACATCATAGCTAGTTAAAATTTGGATTTATCATACCCCCATGACTGACTGAAAACTCGTCCTCAAGTTAAAACAAAATGATGGAATTTGTTCCTCAAGTTGCAGATGACTTAGTGTTGTTGTTGCTCTTGTTGCTACTACTGTTGTTCTTGTTGTTGTTGCTACTTCTCTTATTGTTTCTCCTATTAATGTTCTTGTTCTTACTCTTGCTCCTCACCATGGTCTCTACTTAGTGGTGCTAGTTTGAGCAACTCAACATATGAAGCATTTAGGCCCTCCTAGAAACATCATTGGTGTATCCCAGTATTTCGTCTTACTTAAACAACTTCCTAATAAGGTAAAGGAATGGAAGTGTTTTTTTTCCTACCTTTCTGTCTTCCAACCACCTCTATATTTCCATGAAGTATAGTTTTGCAAGGTTGGCATTGTGTTTGCCCATCAAGATCGCACTACCTCTAGTCACATAAGTTGATAGTAGATTTAGTCCTTTTGTTGGGAATAGGTGACAAGTGCCCATTTTGAAGTAAATTCTTTCTTCTAGAGTTAATTCATTATAGCCTTTATCTTCTTTGTCATAAGCCTATTTCAGCCATAACTTTCTTGTTTCAAGAGCAAATTGGGTTGGAAAAATGTGCTAATCTTACCCCTTCATTGGGTATATTTAGAGCTCCTACAATTACCTTAATTGATAATGAAACTGAGACTCCTCTAATGTTAATAGTAGTTCTCTCTCCTTTGTTGTGCCATGAGTAATAAGTCTCTCCAAGGTACCATTCACCATTTTATGATACTATCGACCATAGCAGTGATGCTTGGAATTGTGTCCTTACCACTTCAAGAACAAATTCCATAAATGGGCCAAAGTTCATCTCCACAATGACTATGGTTAGTGATGAGCAGTGAGGTACCCCTACACTCAACCATACGAATATGAGCATTCACGCACGATTTGGTCGAACTCCGTGGACAGGCTTGCTGTGGTATCTAGATAGTTACACATTGATCGCAGTTCGCTGTCTTCCCACCTGGACTAGTATTTGCTTTGTCACGTATGGTTTAGCCCATAGTGAGGCATATGATGTGATCCTAAACTACTGCTACTCCTAGAGACAATGGAGAATAATATTGATTAAATTAATGAGTAATAGGAAATGAAGTCTAAGCTAACATAAGTGCGATGAGCATCCGTTCCTTAATCATCCGTACACATCTTGGACCTTGTGCATGACTGCTATTGGGATTACCAAGCATAGATCCTAGGTACGCTACTGGGTTACCAAGTAGTCACACTTGAATGCTCGTGATTAAGTCGTACTCATTTTGCATTTAACAATAGGAATAGTAAATGACGATAAAGAAATATTAACTAAGAAAACAATAAATATTAACTAAGAAAGCAATAAATAACAATAACAATTAACAATTAAACTACATAATTAAAACTAAGTGAATGTTGCAATGATGAAGTAATCTCGATCTTTATTTCCAGTCATGTGTGCGTCCAAGTACGTCACACTCGAATAAAGGTGCTGCACAATTACAATCATCACACTGTGAGCATACACTGAGAAAATAATCTAACTTCTATGGAAACTGATGAGACGCGGTTTACACTAGGCCGCGATATCACGTACGCGATATCGCGTACGCGATATCGCGACCGACGCGATATCGCGTCTTCTCCTGTGATATCGCGGCCGACGCGATATCGCGTACGCGATATCGC
>MNCI01005835.1:1022155-1076354 GCA_015680685.1 Gnetum montanum
AAAAAAATCACATACCTCAGACTTGCTTAACCATACACCGTGACACTTACAAGCAAGCCTGGGAAGACAACGAACGATTAACCCCAAGTGTTTCTTGTGGCGTTAAGGCATTTAGTCTGCGGAGTTCGACCGGATCGCGCGTGTATGCTCGTTTCGTATGGTGGAGTGTAGGGGTACCTCGCCACTCATCAGAAACAAAATGAAAGAGCTTCGCTACCACTACTAGAAGGATGCCTAAATGAGGCAGAAAGCCCTCTTATTTATAGGCCGGGATAGGCGGCTGCGTAAATGGGGCCACGTCGATGCAAGAAGGCTACGTCAACGGGGCTGCGTCGACGCGACCGCATATACAGGGCCCCATATACACAGCCTAGTCGACGCATCGACTTAATGACACTTCATCAGTTAGGATAGATCTTTCTTGGATAATGTGGAGGTAGTCTTATGAAAATGTGAGGTGTTGTCCTAACACTTTTGGTTCCTTTGCTTCTCCTTGGACCAATTGTCCTGTAGTAGAAGTGTCTTGATGAATGCTGAATTATTAGGCTTCCTACTCCTCGTGTTTCAATTCTTGTCCTCGAATTCAACCTCTACCTTGGCCTCTTGGTCATTTGTTTGCCCCTTGTGAAGGCCCTCCTTATGCTCCTCTCTTTGAGACCATCTACAATCATTAAGGATTAAAAATTACTAAAGTATTCCTCACTCATACCCTAAGTTTCATTAAGTTCTTAGTTTATGATTACAAAGTTAGAAAAGTTTTGCAAAAAGTAACCCCATAGGCATTAGGATTCATATAATTCCTCACAGTTATTCACTTTGTCCTTATGTATGGCTCATGATGATGGTTATGGTTCCTTAAGATCATTAATTGAATGTTTTGGCATTAATATGTGTTATTATTCTTTAAAAATTTTAACTTTCACTTCATACTTACCCTTAAAATACCTTTTGAGTGTTAGAATTTTTTAAAAATTAGCTCAAATTTTCCTCACTAGCACCCTTGCCTGTCTAAGTTGAACACTCCATGATCAAATTGGTTCAAAAAGCACAAAAATTAAAGTGATAACAATCGAGTTATGGCTTGAGAAAGTTAGGAGATCAGAGCTCAAATGAAAAAAGAAAATTTAAAAAATCTCCCTTGGCACAAATGAAAAATGATGAAAAAATTTTCTAAGTCCCCACATATATATAGGTTATTTGGGATCCAATATTGGGAACATGACATCGGGGATCTGATATCAATGTTGACTCGATATTGGTGACCTGATATTGGAGCCCAAGAAATTTCACTTTTCATGAGCATTTGATGGGAAATTTTGATTCTTGTGGATGCTTGGAAGGTTTTAAGTTACTTAGAGGGTTTAGATGATGGAAATATGCATATTTTTGTTAGAACTTTGTTATTAGAAGTTTGTAGATAAGGAATCTCAGGCTATGAAACTTCATCAGGTGGTTAAGAAGGGTAATGAATTCATGTTTTTAGAATGGATAGTGTAAATGATATGGACGTGTTTATTGATGTTTGGAAGGTTCAAGATGATGTGGAATCACTTGGCAAGTATAAGATATAACAATTATATAAGTGGATCCTTCCCACAGTAGGCTCCAACCCTTAATGCCCTTGTATGACCATGTTTGAAAGTGTCCTTAGGCACTTAAGGAGTTGAATGTAATGCATACTTGTTTAGCAAAACACACATGTTAGTTCCACCAAATTGAGAAAATAACTCTATGTTACACAAAGCCACAAGTTATGATTGTTTAAACAGTGAGATGAGATGGACTTAGAAGGGATTGCAGAAATCGGGACATGAGGTATCTTACCATAGGCATAATGAATTCTTGTGTTTTATTAGTGGTTAAATTAATCATTAGCCTTTCTATCCAAGATTCAAACCAAGTCCAGACCACATTCCAATGACATCGCATCATTTCATCTCTTGGAATTACAATGATAAGACTATCAATGTTTAAAGTAGTATTATCACTTAGCATATTGTCCTGGGGAGGAGTTTTATTCATGGCATTTTATTTTTATTTTTAGATTTTTGAAAAGTTTCCTACCTTTAGGCATGGGTAACATGTCTTTCCAGTGGTACCCCTAGAAATTTATTTTGTGCTCTCTTATTTTTATCTATGTTAACCTTTTAAGGTAGCACTTATTTTACTCTTACTTTCATTTTTCATTAGATGTACAAGGATATAATACAACCTTAGCAACATTATAGAACTCACAATAGTAATCTAAAAGAATCCACAAATCCCCTTGATGTCACACCCTTTTCATTCCCACTTGGTTCTTCATTTTTCAGTCCAGGCATAATGATCACAAGTTTATTCTTAGTTGTATGATGGAAAAGAATATCATTATGGCCATGGTAATAACTTCTTATTAATGGAATGGATGGATGGATGATGTTGGCTCACTGTTCAAATAATTAGTCTCTTATGAGTTAATAATATAGAGAAATCTCTACTTTATTGGACTACATCTTGTCTTTATTTGTAATGTTTCTTATTAGTAATCAAAATTATTTAAGGATGAAAGAAATGGAAAAGATAGTAATAATTTTGAAAAAAGTATAAAGAATAAAAAATGTTAAAAGAATTGAAAAAATTAAAGCATCGAAAAATATCAAAGAATGTCAAAAAATTTAGGAAATGAAAAGTATCAAAGAATGAAAAAAGCTTAAAGAATGTGAAAAATGGATATTAAGAAACTAGAAATTGAAAATAATTGTAAAAAAAAATGGAAAAGCACTTATTAATTCCCAACTTATGATAGGATGTCTCCCCCCCTTGCCCCCCCACAACTAAACTCCTAGGTAAGTGTTCAAAAATGCTCTCTAGATCTATCAAATCATACACTCTAGGTTGTTCACTTCCCATCTTTATGGATTTGACTTTTGTGTTATTATCCCATGTGATCCTAATGGTAGTTGAATTTTGATCATCTAAATTCTTGTTTTCTTTCCATTTTGATGTATGATTATGAGTTATTAATTTTGTTGTTGAGTCCTTAGTTGAAGTCATTTTATTAGATTGGAAATTAGTAAGTGGTTCAGATGTTTCCATGCATGTTTTAGATAGTTTTTGGTTCTTAGTCAGTGGCTGCATTTTGTCTTTTGGTTTTGTGGCTTCTGCTCTCTTTTGCTCACATTTATTTTTTACTATTGTGGTGATTATGTTAACATTCTGAAGTGTTGGCCCACTATTGCACCCTTTACTTTCAACAGTCATGCATGGAATCCATTATGTATGTATGACTCCATGCACATCTTCTTTAGAGATCTCAACCAATAGATCCCTCATACTTAGCTTAGCATCAATTATTCTAAGCCATGCCCTCCCCCATGATTATTGGAAATCCATTATCAACATATTTGACATCGATTACTAAAAGGTCTATTGGATAAGACCATCCATTGATAGTGGTTACTAAATCATCTATTTGTCTCAAAGGAATGGCAACAAACTAATCTGCAAGGTCCAACCTAATGTTACACTCTTTCAATGGTGGTAGGTTAAATGCTTAATATGTTTCATAAGAGATTAGATTTACCCTAGAACCTGAGTTTAATAGATCTTTGCATGGTAGATTTCCAACTACACACAAATAAATCAAAAGAATGCCTAGATCAATTTTCTTCTTAGGAAGTGGCCCTACCTTAATCCAATCTATGATGATTTCAGTGAGCACGATAGTCTGTATGTTTGGATTGGATGATGATGGAAGCTTGTTTATTGTAAGAGAATCTGTGATAGGGGAAGTTGGTCTCGATGAAGCTCTAATTCTACAAGCTTTTTCAGGACTTATCCTAAAGAAAGGAAATTTCTTCATTTGGTCCTTAGTATTGCTGGTAGGATTCTCTATCTAAATGTTCAATACCTGCGCAACTTTCCTCTTCTGTAGTTGTGACAAGAATTTCCCTTGCATCACAAGTTGTGGCACTGGTGGCAAAGGATTAGTTGGATGTTGGTTTGAAGAATTAGCAATTGGTGGATGCATGTGCGAGTTCAGATCTATTCCTAGAAACATTGATCTATGGTATTCAAGTGGATAATATTGTGAAGTGTGAACAACTACATTAGCTAGTAGTTTAAACATTGGACGTAGTATCCATAAGGGTCAAGTTGCCGATATGGATATTGTTACCTTAGTAGTGGCATGACCCATGTTTGTAGTTGCTGCCACTACTGCTGGTATTGCTCTTGTAGTTGAGGGTAGGCTTCGCTTGGGTAATAGGTTGGTTGAAAAGGTTTCTTGATATTACTTTGAGAATAAGGAAGTCTTATGGGTCCTTACTTTTTGATGAAACTTGGATGGAGTGCATATACCTAGATTCTTGCAAGTGGGCCATAACAGGACAACAACCCTTAGGATGTTCATACTAGCACACCTTGAATCCTTCCTCTTCATCTAAAATGGAGTCAACATACCCTTCAACAATAGCAACTTTTTCTTTTTTCTTATAACTATCTTGTCCATAATCTCTTTTCTTCTTCTTTTCCTTGCCCTTGTTCAGTGCTTGTTCAATTTTTTCCTTCATGATCTTTAGGGCTATAGCAAATTTCCCATCCACTAAATCCCAAACTCTCTCTACCTTAGTTACCATATCATTAACTAATTTTTGAATAAGTAGAGTCTTTTTTGAATGGCCTAGTCTAAGGTTTCCTCCTCTTATGTTTCATAGACTCATGCATCCCTCTTTCAAATTGATAGATCTCTATTGTACTCTTTTGCTAATTCCCTCTTTCTAAGTTTACCTACCTCTTTTGCCACTTGATCTATTAATCTTTGAATGATAATCTTCCTTGGGCATAAACCTAAAGGGTCTCTCTCATTTTGCTTTGTAGTCCATCTACAATGTACCTAAGCTATTCCTTTAATGAAAATCTGTGGCCTAGGCACCTGTGTAATGGTGAATAGTATCTACTCATTATCACATCAAGGGTCTCATGAGTCCCTTGCTTCCATCCCTTGATTTATTTTCATAAGTTTTACACTTGTGAATAGGTTTGATACTTGTCATTAAAGATTTCGAGCATGGTACTCCAACATTTGATGGATTTAGGTTCCAATGACCTATACCAACTATCTGCTTCCTTCATAAGTATTCTAGGAAATAGCTTCAACTTTTGCCAATTACTTTTTATGTTTTGGAGGGCATAAGCATCATGGAAAGTTTGAAGGTAATGTTATGGATCAATGTTGTAGCCACCTTCAAATCTTGGTATATTATTCATATCTAGCTATTTGATTCAGTAATTCCTCGTGTGCTTGGTTGGTATGTGGATAGCTTCCTAGATGTTTATCATGCTTCGGGTTACCATGAGGGGTAATCATTGTGGTCTGATTTGTATGCTCTATTGTAGTAGTGACCCCTTTTGTGCTCATATCTCTCTTGATCCTCTCTTCATCTCCTGCATTCATATTCTTCATATTCTATATTAGAGTGTCATGAATATTGGTCATGATGGCCATGAGTCCTTCTTCCTTCCTTGTCATAGTCTTGATACTTGTGTCATCTCCTATCATAGTCCTTGGATGATCATGATGAGGCAGATGAGGTAGCAGAAGAACGATGTCGACTTGTTATCATTTCATGACTCTTGTATGATTCTTTGTAGGATTTGACAAGAATCCTTGGCCTTGAGTCTTTTTTATATCCTAAGTTAGTAGAATTCCCCTTAGATGTCTCTACTAATGTGGAATGAAGTTGGGCTTTGACAAGCTCCTCAAGTCTGATGATTGGTGTTTTTCAAGGCTCCTCATGCTTCTAATGGAGTTTTTCTAAAATGAATGCATTAACATCAAGCTCTTCCAAGATAATAGAAGTATTGGCATACTTCCTTTTGCTATGTGCATGCTTAATCTCCATGGCAACATCTCTCATCATCTACTCCTTTGTGGGTTCATAAAGTCTTGTCATCTATTGAGTCACACAATATCCTTCCTGGATCTAGTCCAAATGCATTCCCCTTAGAGTAGTTTAGAGCATGTTAAGTGATGCACATTCTAGAGGCAAGGCTATTTTGTCTTGCATGTCTCTCCACCTCATTTGATTATCTTGATGGAAGATGAAAGTGATGTCTAGATGGTAAGGATTAGTGTGAGCATAAGTGATTCTTGTCTGCATTTGCATCCCCCATTCTTCTTCATCAATGATTCTGTCATTGCTTCTTTTTTTTCCTTGGCAAGTGATGGTTGATCTTTGTTTGAAGCCATATTATATTTTTAGATGTTACGTGTTAAGTGTGCTTTTCTTATGGTTATAAGGTTTGACTTTGTGTTGTAGATACAATGAACTTTAGAAAATCAATTACTAAGCATACATTGACTTGTCCCCAATAATGGTGCCAATGATGAGCAATGGAGTAGTTCGACATCCAACCATACGAGATACGAGTGTTCACACGTAACCCGGTCAAATTCCGTTGACAGGGCAATGTAATTATGCTAGTAATTGGTTAGAGTTCGAAATTGTTGTCTTCTCACATGAGTTAGTAAAATTAATGCATATGGGTTAACTCATGGTGAGGTGTACGATACTAATGTTGTATGGGCAATATTGCTCTCAGTAAACATAAAGTAAATGGAATGGTTCTGAAATCTAACTGACAATAAACAAATCTAATCTAGCCTATGTGATGGACATCTGTTCTTGATTCTCCAAACACGTCTTAGACTCATGCAATCATTACTAGGATTACCAAGTATTTTGCTACTAGGTGAACCAAGCGATAATACTATTGGATTACCAAATGATCACACTTAACGCTTGGAATTAGTCATGTCCATTCTACTTAACAACAGTAATGATAAAGTGCATAGAAAGTAAATCTGTAACTAGAGAAAATAATAATCATTAAGCTAAGTCAAAGTAGGAAAATTATTCTAGGTATGAATAGTAAAGAAACTAAGTGATGCTACAATGATGCAAAGTAATCTCGATCTTTATTTCCATGCATGAAACATGGCCGAGTACATTCCACTCGAATAAAGTGTCCATTCAATTACTAAACATCACACTGTGGGCATACACTCCTAAGTGCTAAGTGCTAAAAAAAAAAAACAAACTGAGAGAATTTCACTAAGGTTACAATGAAACTATTTTTAGACCATATGCATAAGTGTTGTATTTATAGGCCTACACATGTCCACGATATCGAATACGTGACATCGTAGCCTATGCCCTGATATCGGGGATCCGATATTGCAGCTCTGATATTGAATGCTCAATATCATAGCCAATCAAATTTGGATTTATCAGGTATCCTAGTCTATGTATTAATGGGTAGATATTGTGAAGGGTAGGGTTGGCTATCATACTTAATCCATGTTGCCAATGATTGCACATAGGCTATGGCAATAAATAAGCATTATTGAGGGAACTATTTAGTTAATTAGTACCTACTCATGTTGCTTGTGATTGATCACATTGCTAGTTTCATAATTTAGAATGATAGGATAGGTGAACCACATGGAATTATTTCTAAAGTCAATTCATCAAAGATCATGTGAGGCTTGGTGAACCAGTCCTTGAGGAGAATCGCTAATAGCATCCAAGATAGGTGACGCTTTTGTGAACTAAAAAGTCCTTGTGAGTGGTTGATATTTAGGGCATTCTCAGTTTTCTTATTTCTTAACATTCTACACATTTTACAGTTTTGATAATGTTTCTGGTTTCAAATATTATGGATCTTGGAAGGATTTCTTGTGAACCATGCGATCCCATCCTAGAGATTATTCTAGATAACACAATGGACAAAAAGTTATAGGCTTAAATTAGATTCAGGTACATTCATATTTACACTAAGTTATAATAACGTCTTACAAAGTGTATTAGTGACTGAACATAACATAACCTTGAGATTGAACACAACTATTAGCCACATATCCTACCCAAATATGTTATACCTCATCATAAAGTTTACCACTAAATAATATCCTTAACATTCAAGGAAGAAAGCTAGTGCTTTAGTTAATTTTTTTAAAAATTATGTTACTTGCATATATCAAATGGAAGTCATACAATAATTTAAGCAAGAGGAAAGATGGTGTTAGAATACCCAACAAAAGCAAACTTATGATTTACAACAATGAGGTATTAGCTTAGTGGTAAGACTTTTGGTTTAAAAGCTTCAAGTTTGATTATGGTGTACAACAACCTGAGTTATAAATTTCCAAGTAAACTATATATATATCCTAAGTATACCTATATTACCATCATTTCCATTAGCAACACCCATCAAGACAAAAAAGAAAAAGGAAAAGGGGGTCAAAAACTGGTTTAAAAATGGTCAGCTTTTAAGAAACTGAAATCTATCAAATCTTATACAAGTCGCGGATCTTTCTTCTCCACCTAGAGAGTTAAACTCATCAGGTGTGACAGGAAATGCGTTGCCAGTGCAATATCGCTGGACCCCACAAAATCAAAACATAGAAATAATACCTTAGACCCAGTGGGTAGCAGCAGCAGCAGCCAATGCATGTGCCCATGTGGGTCGATGTAGCAATGTTTGGTATGACTTGTCAGTCGGTGGACTAACTCAAGTTATCCATATTCCACAAACAAACACACATAACAACAACACAATACTCATGACAAGCATACACATATACTGTGCAAATACTATGCAATACCATTTAATAATCACTAACGGAACAGTCAACCATGATCGTCTTGTATAGTGACCTACCTTTTGGGCTCATCACCTTCCCAAATTACCCTGCCCATTCACAATCACACGTTCCGGTAATTTCTGCTTCTCTGGTCCGGTCTCGCCCAGAATCTAATTTTAATTTGTGGGTTGAATCCTAATAAATGAATTGGGCATATAAACGTTGCTCCACCTCTGGATTTTTAAGTCTTTGGAAATGCTCCTGCTGTAATAAAGGTGTTCCAAAATCACTATTCATTTACTGGTAGGCCGTACTGGGTTGTCTGACCCTCTATATATCGTGTGATTCGGCCATGGAGTTTTGAACCATACGAGGGAAATATCAGAATCCGCTTAAAATTGCGTTTGCAACTGTTTACAGAAACGCAGCTACTCATCAGGGTTTGATGAAACCTTTTCTAGGGTCTCTGAGTAGACGCGGCGCCATCGTCGTTGCTCTGCATTCAAGAGCTGCGAACCCCCCTGATTCTGTGTTACGGTTTCTGGGTTCAGGCGAAAGGAAGAACGAGGGTTGGGTTTGAAATCCCAGAGAAAAACCATCATAATTTGATTCACATGCGAAAACAACCCTGCTTCATCCAGAACAGGAACAGTATTACACATGTGAAATGAGGGTTTGCAGATTAAGGATTTTGGAGGCGGTCTGTTGGTTTCTGTAGGATTGTCTGCAAAAGGGTCGTTTGGAGGGGGATTGAGATTGAGAACCTGAAATTAGGGTATCTAGGGTTCCTGCAGTGTAATGCTGCTGAGTTCCTTTCAAGGCTTTGTAGTTTTCTAAGCGTCTGCAAGTTCAGTAGGCTGGGATTGATCGACACTTGGTTGGGTTTTGGATACCTTTTTGGTGGGGTTGGTTTTCTTGTATCTGGGTAGATACAGACCACTGAAATTACGGTTATTCCCTTTTTCGGATAATACAGGTGACAGGGTACTCTAAGGCTACTTTGCTAGTCAGTGTGCTCGGTCAATAAGGACTACCTCTTCTTGGCTTAATCTTAAAACTGTTAACAAGCCTGATTCGTCTGAGCCATTATACCGAGCTTAAAGAAATTTCTTTAAATTCAGTCATTTTCATGATGTAGTTTAATGAATATTCTAACAGAAGCCACATAGATTAAAGTACCTTGCATATGGTTAGGATGGTTGCTTTCTACTGTATTACACTCATCATTTCTGAGAAAAGTTTAGTCTTATAATTTGAGATCTATAAATTTTTACCCACGTACATTTCCCTTGGATATCTAATTAAATGGCCATGGAAGGATTCAACTCTGTCATTTATCATGGAGAAACTCGCTTAGGAGAAGTGCATGTAATGCCCCTGTACGATGATCCTTCCTTGCTCATTGGGCTTAAAGAAGTAATGAGGGTGATAGATATAACACTTCCTACGGATAGATGTCCTCCATTATCGGTTCTTCACACCATTACAGCCGGCCGTGTCTTTATAAAAGTGGAGCTTACTGATCAGCAAATTCATATCAATCAAATGCCTTTGAAGCAACTGTACACAACATGCTTAAAGGAAGGAAGGGTACGTGTAGTACTTTTTTTTAGGTTATTTTACTTTTGCTAAATGTTATCAATGCTTTCAACTTGAACATGATTGTTACAATTAGGAGTAAAAGAGGTTGAAAATTATTAGTGTAATCAGCTTCTTATATTCTGTACTATATTTTTGTAAAAATTGTATTTCTACAAGTAAAATACATGATCATCATTGTTCGCAATAGACTGTTTTCATGGGGAAAGTCAGTGGTGTAATTGAAAAAATATTGTTTTATGTTTAAGTTGCTAGAAGGTGCATTCTTGTAAACTCTTTTATTTAATTCAGAAATTAAAGTTCTAAAAAATGTCTTCATGCCCTATAATTGTACATGTAGCTAGCTAGCTAGCTATTAATAATTTGGTATCTGATCTGTTATTTATCTGTTCTTCATGATTTTGATAAGAAATTACCATGCAGCTTTGTCTTTAAGAATATAGTCCTCGTTATTTCATAAGTAATTAGGATGTAATCTAATTTCTAATATTTCTCAGTTTTTTATTTATTATCAGTTTTTCCTAAACATTTTACTTATCATTCTTTGTTTACCTTAATGTCTTAGCTCATGTTGATGATATCAAGAAACCAAGATGATGGATGTTTTTGGATCATTATCCTAACAAATATAGTTAGATTAGAAACCTTGTTTTATAAACTATATTTAGCATTACATTTTTTAACGATAGATCCTAGTATATATCATCAACATCATAGTTTTAGCCTTGTCCCAACAAAATGGGGCTGGCTAAGGATCCTAGTATTTATGATATTTGAAAATATTTTTGATATCATAAGAGTATTTCTTTTTCCTGTAATATGATATGTTTGGTTGTAGTTTCATTATATATAGTTCATAACTTTGCAATGTATCATTTAATGTGGCTTTTAAGATTTAATTACTAATTGCTGTAATGCAGATTGCACGTGTTTCAGTAGCAGAGAAAGATTTGCTTTTAGTAGCCATGCCATCAAAATGGGAGGATAAGATGCCTTGTTTCTGGGGTTATCAAGTTTCTTTGGGAATGTTTAATTCTTGTCTTGGAATGCTTAATCTAAGGTGCCTTGCAATAGTCTTTGACTTGGATGAGACACTTATTGTTGCAAATACATTAAGATCTTTTGAAGATCGTATTGATGGCTTGCAAAGAAAACTTGCTGCAGAGCTAGATCCTTCAAGGCAACAAGTAATTATGGCAGAGATGAAACGTTATGAGCAAGATAGAATGATTCTGAAGCAGTATGCTGATACTGATCAAATATTTGATAATGGAAGAGTGATTAAAGCAGAAGTAGAATATATCCCATCTCAATTTGATAAGAGCCAAATAATTGCTCGTCCACTGATAAGGCTGCAAGATAGAAATATGATCCTGACGCGAATCAATCCTAATGTAAGTTTTTATTTTAAAAAATCATAAGGCATGGATATTAATTAGTTTTAGATCTTAACCATATTATCTATCATCCTGCTTAAAATAGTATTCTCTATCGTTTAAATGTTTTAGTCAGCTTTTAAGTAGTGTTTAATATTTCTCTCTTATATGCTTAGTTAATTCGTGGATTGTATCATGATTGATTCTTAGAGCTCTGTTGTTCCTTATGGATTATTGGCAAAGTTATGCTTGTCATGTATCTTTAAAAAAAAGTTGAAATGTCTAGAAACCTTCGAGTTATATATGTTTTGATGAGATTTATTATTTAAGCAACAAGGTTACTATAATCCTCTTATGCTGTAACCAGTATATTCATTTGTCCATTCTGATGTTTTCATTCCTTTCCCACTTAAAAAAATGTGATTAATTATTTTACAGATTCGAGACACTAGTGTTCTTGTTAGGTTACGACCTGCATGGGAGGATCTTAGAACCTATTTAACTTTAAAGGGACGCAAGCGCTTTGAAGTCTATATATGTACTATGTCTGAAAGGGATTATGCCTTGGAAATGTGGAGGTTACTAGATAGTGAAGCACGGTTGATTAATACTGCAGAGCTGACTGACCGTGTTCTCTGTGTGAAACCAGGTAGTATAGTCTTTAGGCCATTCATGCAAAATTTAAATTTACGTCATTTGAATATCCATGTGTTTTTAACAGCTTTATCTTTTCTTATGCTTATTTCATTTAAAAAAGTGCATCTTGTTCTGAATAATCTCATTATTATCTGTGTTATTTAATGTTCTCATCTTTCTGAATTAGGCCTTAGGAAATCTTTGCTGAATGTCTTTCATGATGGTTTTTGCCATCCCAAGTTAGCAATGGTAATTGATGACCGGCTTAAGGTTTGGGAAGATAGAGACCAGCCTCGTGTTCACGTGGTTCCTGCATTTGCACCTTATTATGCACCACAGGCAGAGGTAATACTGCAAAGTTCTAAATTGATATTAACGTATTATTGTTACACGCATGCACATGTCCCTACAAGTTGGGGAGGGAGGAAGGGAGAGCAATAGAGAGAGCTACATTATTATCCATTTATGAGGGGCTAGTTGACGTGTCTATGTTAGGGTAAAAAAACTTGGACCTTGCCCATATCCTTGGTATACAATTCTGCAACTTATCTGGTGTTATTACTAACATGATGGATAAATAGGCATTTTATTAGGATTGGACTTCCTGCCCTAGTGTAGTCATGGTCACTACTTGATCACCAAACTATCAACAAGGATTTATATAGCAAATGTCAACAGTTAGCAAGGTTTAGGACTTGTAATTATAGTATTGTATCACTGGCTGTATGCAGAATGATCAAAGCTAGTTTGTGTAGAACTCATTTGAAAATTATTCTTATACAGAGAAAGTAGTAGGTTATACTGAAGCTTAAACTTGCAATTAGTTATTATTAAGGTATAACAACAATGGTTATTTTTCAATTAGTAATGATCTATTGTTATTTTTTTAATGCATGTTTTGTTTATAGACCAGTTGCCCTGTCCCTGTTCTGTGTGTTGCAAGGAATGTTGCTTGTAATGTTCGGGGTGGGTTTTTCAGGTAAGTTGATTGTAAATGTTTTTGATCTCTATATATGTTAGTACTTTTATAATTCTTACGAGTGTTAATGACTGTCTTTAAAAAATTCTTATGTTGTTTTGTGTTAAAGGATATTTATTTTTTTCATTATTTTTTGTTTTGTTTTGTTTTTTTTTTAAAATGGAAATTGCTTCAGAGACTTTGATGAAGTTCTTATACAAAAAATGACCGAGGTGCTGTATGAAGCAAACATAACTACTCTTCCTCCTGCTCCTGATGTTAGCAATTATTTGATGTCAGATGTAAGATATATTTTTGTTACTTGTAGGTTTAGTGATACCTTTTTCATTTTCCTACTCTAAATAGTCTTGGATTGATGCTAGGATGATCAAACTATGAATAAAGAACTACCAGTGTCAGAAGGAATGGTTGACTCAGAGGCTGAAAAGAGGCTAAATCCACATTCACAAGTATGCATTTTATTTCAAAGTTCATTTTATTGTAATACACACACACACGGTTTGTTTATAACGCTTTACTTTTAATAAAATAATTACCAGTGCACAGGATACTTTCATGTTTAAAACGTTTCAAAGATGGGTATGTATCTGAGACATGGTCAAAATTGGTCACCTCCTTTGAACTGGTCAAAATTGACCACATCTCGGAGATATCAAGACATCTCATGGGACGTGTCTGTAAGTTACAGAAACGCCAGTGAAAATTTACAACTATAAATCAATAGGAATATCTGTAGAACTAGATCACTGAAGTTGACATAAATTTTCCTCTTCTGTTCTATTGAATTATCTTGGTTTTATAAAGAATCAGTGAACATCAAACAACATAGTGTCTACCTTAAGCATCAGCAGACATTCTTTCTGTGGGACTGGCTTTTTTCTGGATTTCCAATTCAGATTGTTGAAATGTGAATATTTTGAACTTCAAAAAATTCCCCATGTTGAGTTCAAATGCAGGCTCTCACTCTTAACTCTGAAAGAACCAACCAACCTTCAGCGAATGAATTGCATTTGTCTTTGCCGTTTGCTCTTACTTCTTAGGCTGACGTTCAGTCTCGATGCCATACATAAACTCATGTTTCAAATTCTAATGTATTGTAATTTATGATTGGCTCCATGTTGTGATTCTTTATTATTTTGAGACTTGACGTCACTGATGTATACTTGGTGCATCCCCAAAAAACTTTCATGGTCCCAAACTTGTTTAGTTATGAAACATAAGTAATAATGTTAAGGTTTCCATAAAATTGTATTTAAAAACAGTCATCACCCGAATGCTCAATGCTCATCTTGCCAAGGCAGGGTTTTGGGAGGTTGGGTAAATGAATGAAAGCCTAACCTTTTTTTGAGTGGCTGCATTCAAGCTTAAGCCAGGGTCTTACGACTTGAGAAATAAGCACCTTACCAAGAAACAAACACTTTTTTTCATAAAAGTATATTTGTTGAGCTGAAAAATTTCTGTTTGCAGTAATTGAATTTGCATTCTAGAATCTGTATTTATAGTTTATTTTTTATTTTCTTACAGGAAACAACTCAGGTCTTACAATTTGGTAACATGTCGAATGGCATAGAAAATCAAGCACTAATGCATTCGCTTGAGCAAGTGCAAGCTGTTATGCCTCAGCCTAGCATTCAGCCAAGAATTCCTTCTGCTTCAACAGATCCCTACCAAGATATTTCTCGTAGTATTCTAGCAATTAAAAATATTATGTCTCAGAACAATAGCAGTTTGGAAACTGGTATTCAAGGTTCTCCTGGTAGAGAAGAAGGTGAAGTTCCTGAATCAGATATAGATCCAGATACAAGAAGGCGCCTTCTTATATTACAGCATGGTCAAGATACAAGTAAGCGCAATTCTCCAGACCCTCAATTACAACCAATAAGAGCATATTCATTACCAACAAACCAAGTGCCTGGTGGATGGCTTGGTGCAGAGGAGGAAATGAGCCCTAGGCATATATCAAGGCCTCCTCCAGGGCAGTCTCCTCAAAGTGAATTGTTAGGCTTTGATAAACAGCGGTTCCAGCCGCAGTCCTACCTCCATGGTTCTGAAAATCCTGTTGTCATAGATAGATGTAATGATGACAATAAAAAGATAGTAACCGAGGAGGTTTGTATGTTGAAACATTCAGCACTACATTATTTTGAAAAAATATTTTTGGGCCTGTTTTCATCATAAGTAGAGTAATTGGATACATAAGTTTTACATATATATTGCAGGGATGTTTCAGTGAGGAGAGGCTTAAAAGTGGTCATATCATGTCAGACTCGATAGCTAATTCAGGTATCTGTTCTTTTTAAAACTATTGATATTGAAGATGGGTGTTAAAAAATTGATTTGATAAAGAATATGTTTTAACACTAAAAATATGATTTGATAGCTGCAAAAGTACTTTTATTCACATGTTGGGTATTGTTTGCGCATGCCTTTTCTATATATAACAGTTTATATATATTTTGTCTCCTAAATTTTTCAAAATGAATTATAAAATGCAGCAAACATTAACTTTCATTGGAATCCTTAAACAGTGGAATACATCAATTTCAAATATTGGTTAAAGCTTGTAATATCTGATGTTATTTGTTCTTTTTATTGTGTTCGAATGTACAAGCACACTGAGACACTTTATTTTTTTTCTGTTATTGTATCATATGCAAGATCCTTGAACAAACTAATCTGTCATCATTGATGATATGTGTCTGTGCCATGATTAATGGGAAATTATTATAGTAGACTATGATATATTTAGACTAAGATATGCTGCAAGTGAAGTTTGAATTTAAGGGCAGAAGGTTGACAGATGTGAAGCTCAATCTCAAGGGCAATCGGTAGAGAGTTGACCATAAAAATTATTGTCAAATTATATACCTACTAGCATATACTGTTAGGATAAAGGCAAGTATGATGATGGTGCCGTGGCTGCTGGAAGTGATTTTGATCTCAGAACCTATTTGTAGAGATAAGCAAATAAGTTATCATTGAGCTCTGAAAATATTTACTTTGGCCTTTGGTATGCTTGAGATCCAAAAAATCATCTTACTTATTTTTTAACTTGTGCATCAGTTTTGGTGACCTGCCTTTACACATTCTGAATTTGCAAGCATTCAGTATTTGTTGTTGTTAACTCTGCATTATGGGATCATTTGAAAGAGCTCTGCAGTATGAGATCATTTATAGTATTTTCAATGTGTCTTTCTTAGATAGTATGTACACCACAGTTTTCTTTGTTAAGGATCAGCTGGGAAGCTAGGAGTTTGTGGAAGCTTATTTTTCTGATATTGGCCTCTGAAAATGTCAAAATACTTTGATTGCGAGTTGATCTTGGCTTCATCATGACTTGTAATAATAGGTCATGATAGGTGTCACGACTTGACCACGACTTGGGAGTGAGTTGTATCAGATGTCAAATTTTGCAAAACAACAACCATGATTAACTGTTAGAGCAGTGTGAGGTAATTTTATTAAGTCCTGACCTAACTGCGGTTAGGATGCAAATTGTGATTTATATAAATCTTCAGTTCTCAAGACCTGCATGAGTTGCAGGGTGAGGGATGCGAGAAGTGATGCCTTGATATTTCTGACTGCAAGTTGACTGCTAGTAGGAGGTGTTGTGGTGGATCATACCGTGACTGTTATGAGATATTGGTCTCTCTGGATTTGTCTTGAAGTCCTCTTATTTGTCTGCAAAATATCAAAGTCAGATGAGGTGATTATTTTTCCCAATTTAGGCCTCTTCAGGTCTTAATGACTTCAACTTTTTAATGTTTTGTGTTTAGAGGAGGATACATTTAAAATTTATCTTCTGACCTGTAATAGGTCTGAAAGTGAATGGGAGTCTTTATGAGTATTGTGAGTTCGAGATTCATGAAAGTTATTGTGAGTAATGAGAGTAAAATATGAATTATTAGAGTAAAAGTTGAAAGTAATTAATAATAACTGAGTCTTTATTTTTCTTGGAGAACCAAGCCAACAATTGAATGGATTCAATTTAATCTCCTCAATCAGGCAATCAATCTTCGCAACAAGTTATTATAATGATATTAAGGCCACCTGCTTATAGGATTTGATAGGATCCACATTTTACCTCATGGGGCCAAGTTATTTTTGTCCAAGAAAATCAAAAGACAACAATTTTTTTTTGAGGGTGAGCCTATTTGATATGCCTGGAATGCCTTCAGGCTAGCATGCATAGAGTGCTAGTACCAGGTTTTGAACCCAGTACCTTCAGGTGCAAAGCAATGGAAGCTAACCAACTGGCCAATGGCCTGTGCTCCAAAACATCGTTTTTAATGTGTAGTTTGAGCCAAAATTCAGTACATAAATTTTTATTTTGAAAGGGCGCCTTCAAGTTACTCCTATTTTTTTCTTTTTTCTTTTAATAAAAAAACTCCGAACATATGAAGCATAAAGAATATTTTGTAATGTTCATAAGGACTTGGTGAATTAATTTATGTTTGCCACTACCCTAATGCAACCAGTTTTTTCAACATGGTGGATTGGATTGCAAATTGCCTTTTCAATCAAAGGATTCTAGATTGCATATTATCTAATATTCTTATCTAGGATCATGTCAAATTGTACAATGATAAACATTAAAAGATTAAAGGTTTTTTTTTAAAAAACTTTTGTAGTATGACTTCCAGAATCAGTGGAATTGCCGCAATCATCTAGAATTGTGATTCTTGTTTGATCCAGAATGGCATGGACAGCGTTCATCATCATTCTAGCCTTGTTCTGATAATATGGGATTGTCTACCTGAGTTCTATTTCGTCATTAATCTCTATCAATATATCTACCTTTTTATACACCCTAGCCTCCACCAAGAAAAAACAGAAAGCTCTCCCATAGGATTAGGCATAGTTTTACAGTTGGTTGTTAATCCTTCTATTGCATCTGGGCTTGGGATAGTCAATGGCAGGGTTTGAGTGGAGTATGATTCCAATCCGCTTCAGATAACTACACTGTACTGTGTACATTCCAGGACATCATGCAATGGTAGAAGTCGTTGTCATCATCTTTTCCAAAGTCTTTAGTCTTTTTTTGATGGAACTGGACAATTTGTGTATCTCATCTGTGGTAGGCTTTTTGGCCATATCATGGTTTAACCAACTTTCCACGTCTTTTATTTGAAAAGAGCTAGATGTTATGTGAGTCCAAGTAAGCCTCTGCCCTGGCTATTGCCGGCCACATTGTGCCTGAGGCAAAAGTTTGAATGGTATTAACAGTTTTTCTATCTTGGTTTCTTTGAGGAAGCAAGGTATTAATTGAATTTTTTCATATCCTATGTTGGAGAAGGATCATCTTGGTGCCTTTATCCCAACAACATGCTTAATCTATTAAGGTAGTTTACTTAACAACATTGCCCTTGCATTACTCTCTACTTAGGCAGAATATTTTTTTACTATGCTCATCAGAATGAAACCTCCACCTGCTCTAACCAAGTTAAGTAGGGATAATAGATCTTTGTCAAAAAAGTTTTAGTTCTCTTGCCACATGTATCAAGGTGACTGCTAAAATTTAGCCTACTTATGTGTCTGGTCATCAAAATGTTTAAATTAATCTGTATCCCTATTAGCTTTGACAACCTTAAACAGGGGTTTGGACCTCCTAAGTTTTTTTCAAAGCTATTTTCTAGTACCTAGTTGCAGATTTCTTTTATAACAGAGATCACTGTAAGAGGGGTTGAGCCCTGAAACTGTGGTTGCTAGTAAACGATAATGTGAGCTGAGTAAACTGGAAGCAACAATTTATTTTGAGTTGCGTTTAAATTCCTCAGGTTCCAGTATATTAAAAACTTAGTTGTTCTTACATGGGATAACACTTATTTTCCTGGAGATTCTGTCCAGCCCTAAGATATTTTGTAGATTTATTAAAAGCCTACAAGAGGCTGATTTTGTGCAATTTTATTTTAACTGTCTATTTTTGATAATATATTTTATAAATCTATTGGTTGTATTACAGGAGATGAAGACGCACCCTTAAATAGAACATTATCCAACTCGAGAGCTGTCCAGGGCATTATAATGAATACTTCAAGTTATATATGTGCCTTGAACAAAATTGCTGAGTATTGCAATACAAAAGTATGTCAAATTGCTTTTCGTGTTCTCTTGCTTCTACGTCTGTTAAATGATATTCTATGAAAATTTTTAATAAATGCCTGTATACTTGCACAAAATAATTTTCTTTCTGTTCTCCTCTTTTTAAATTCCAGGTTGACTTCCGTTTATCCTTGAACTCTGCTGCAATGGAGCTAGAGTTTTCTGTTGAGGTCAGTTTCATTTGAACTAGTTTAAAGATGCCCTACAATTACATTGCTTTGGAATTTATTGAAAACTGGTCATCATTTTATCCTTATTAGATTCTTATAATGCTCTTATTCAGGCACTTTTTGATGGTAAACAAATTGGTGCAGCAGTTGGTAAAACAAAAAAAGAAGCACAACAAAAAGCATCTTTAGAAGCTCTCAAATATATGGCAAGTAAGTATTTTAGTTGTCTTTTCCATTTGGTTCTGAGTTTGAAGTTTGTGCATGGACGCATCTGTAACATGCATGGGGCTGTGGGGCTGATTAAACAGTCCATCTACTTTTTTACCTAGACCTAGCAAGTAAAAACATTGTTACAATCTATGATCAAAAATGCCTTTTTTCCCAGTACCTGTTGCACTTCTGATGCTCATTACAAAGATCTATCATCATGATTATTCTAGGTTACACGTGATTTTGTCTCTACCTAGCTATGTTATACGATAAATGTAGTTAACTTGCTATGGTAGTGCTTTATCTGATTGACCCAAGAGTGTTTAAAATAGTAATCCCCATTCGCGAGTGTAAAAGTGAAACGTTCAATCAATGCTTTCTATGTGAATGATTAATGATACTTTAGTCTCCAGTCTACATTTATTTTTATCTGACTTATCATCTACCTCTCTAATGGGACCATTGTGTTGATTTCATCATTACACATTGATTTAAAGAAATGCAGGTTTAAATCCTAGAATCATCATTTCATTCAAACTTCATCATATGGCCAGGAGTACATCAGATTTGGGTGGATCTCTACCACTTAATTTTGGCTATATGGCTAATTCTTGTTTGCAACAACAATAGCATGTCTCTTCTAGCAATTCCATCATACGTCTTCTTTGGTCTCAACCACCTTTTCCTAAATTAATTGTTTCTTTTGTAATTGGACATGCTTCGCCATTATTTTTAAAAGCATAAGATTAAACCATCTCCGACAATCCGACAGCTTCTCTCATATTGGTGCATCCTGTAGATATCTACTTATAGTTTTGTCCTCTGTGGTATCTTCATCATCTAGATCAACATAATACATGTCTCTGACACTTATTTAGAATTAACTAAGAGTAGAGGTATAAGAGGAACATTTATAACTTCTCGTAAGTACATAGGAATAATATGCCATATATAGCCATATTGATAATATTAAATAGGAAGTTATAAAAATTTAAAACTAGGTAGGGATTTATAAATGTCATTGTTTGCTACATCCTTAGTCATATTTTACTGTTATGAATGGTTATTGATATGCTTAATATGTTCGACGGGTGAAGGTAACTCCATGAATTTCAGAGAATGCTATCATCATTATGATGACGATCATGGTTACCGTTTTTATAATCAGTACTAGGAATTTGTTCATATATAGATGAGTACATTCGTTTTCCTAATTATGCAGATCAATATGTTTTAGCTAGTGCTTCACGAGGCCAGATAGATTCTGGTGCATTGCGGGCTCAGGTAGAAACTACTTTAAATCAACAATGGACAGATGAGGATGGCATGCGAGAAGCTTGTAGTAATCTAGGTGGTCTTGGTCTGAAAGATGATGACATACCTGTTGCAAGTACTTCTGGTCAGTCCAAATTCGCAGAACAACGATTGCTTGATGATTCTAGGAACTTTTTGAATGCAATTGACAAATTGAAGGATTTGGTAAGTCCTCTTTCAAGAAAGTTAAGTACTTGAATTGTCAGTTTTTCCTTTTACATAGTGCACTCACTAGTGGAGCTTACTGCTTTAAAGACCAACTATGAATTGAATGAATTTGACAACCTTTGTTTAGATAATATTTATGTACTCTACACAGGTAGGAGCTACTTTAAATTAACAAAGGACAGAAAATTGAGTAAAATTTGTGATGATATTATGCCAAAGATGTTAAACACGATAAACACGATGCTCTGATTCATTGTAACTTCTTGATATCATATTTGACACTTTATATTATGAAGTATTGCATTATCCTGTTATAGATTTTTTTGAACTTTTCTAATTTAATTTAATTTTTTAAATTTTTAAGTTTAGGCAATGTTCACTAATTTTTAATCTTCATATATTCTCAGTGCACCTTTGAAGGTCTTAGTGTTGTTTTTCAAGGGCCATCTTCTGGGGTTGCGAACAAGCAAGAATCCTATGCACAGGCATGTTTTGGGATGGATTAGCTTAGTTTAACCCAGAAAAAGGGAAAAAATTAGTTGATTGAAATTTCTGAGCTTGATTTATGTCTTTATAGTTCCCTCTGAAGATAGGTGATTGTAATTTATATCTTTCTCTTTATAGGTTGAAGTAGATGGGCAGGTTTTGGGTAAAGGCAGAGGCTTAACTTGGGAAGCTGCAAAGCTAGAGGTTTCTTTTATTTATCATGACAAACTATTTTGACCATTGAGTATTGTTGAATGTCTGAAAATATTCTACTGTATTTTATTTCTTCTATTCATTTCTTTTATATTTTCATGATGTTATTTAAAGTAATCGTAACACTCATTGTATTTTACAAATTTGTTGGTCCAGGTCTATTGTCTTTCTAGGCAATTTTTTAAAATATGCATATATGTTTTGCAGGCTGCAGAGGATGCACTACGTAATTTTAAACCAACGTTCATTCACAGGTCACAAAAGCGGCATAGTTCTCCAAGGTGCATAGTTAAATTATATTTATTTATTTATATAGTGAGAGAGAGAGATTGATGATGTTTCTACTTGCACTCAGAGAAATCACGAAACTTGGAGCATTAATGTGTTAATTAATTTAGAGAAAACTTTATTTCTTTATGCAATTTAGATAATATCAATTATTTTAGTTAAGACATTCTACCCTCTTACAGCTTGTATTTAAAAGTTCTAATTTTCTAACCTTTTTGGAGACATTCTTGCATTTTTTAAACCTTCGAATTGTACCTCGTTTTTGTGCTTCTTGTTTTCTTTGTTAAATTTAACCTTGAATTTCACAGTAGCATCGGATTTGATGTGGTTAAGTGAACATATCTTTGAAATCTGTTCTTGTTTCACTCTATTCAGGCCAGTTTCAAGTCATTCCAACAAACGGCTAAAGTCTTCAGATTTATCCCGTGGCGCTCCTCGAATTCCACCGTCCCCAAGAAGATATTCAAAGAGTGGATCATCAATTTCTTAATATTTTTGAGATGACCTGCTTTGTTTTTCGGAATGGTCTGTAACATAGCAGGATGAATTTTTTGAAATTAGTGCTGCTTTTAGGAACTTCACCATATCATCATGAATCTGAGATGGAAGGGCTTTTATTTTTATTTGTTTTTTTTTTTTGCCGAGATGGCTCCAATTGAGCTAACGAAACAAGGTTCTGATTGGAAATTTTTGATGATGACAATGGCAAAGCCGGCTGAATTTAGTAAAAATGATTGCCATTGCATTTCACTGGAGAAATTTCAACAGCTTTACGGAGTGCTTTCAACAATTTGGATCTGTTCTGGAATGGAAACGTTTCACTGGTTCACTTCAGATTTGTTTTCATTTGTTTTCTTTCATTTATATTTTGAGTACTAGTTAGAGGCAGACTCTGGGTTTAATGGTTAACTATTTAGTAGTCAGAGTCTCAGAAGCAACCAGAAATTATTGTGGGTAATAGGCTATCAAATTTAAAACTGAGAAACTCCACGGGGTTTGAGACAGCAGGGTAGCAGGATCGTATATTAAGCATTTATGTTTTTACGAGATGGCCCCAGTTTAGCTAATTATAGAAGGTTCCGATTGGAAATTTTGGATGATGACAATGGCAAATCCTGTCGAATCTAGTAAAGATAATATCCATTGTATTTCACTTAACGAAATTTCAAGAGCTTTACAAATTGCTTTCAGTAAATTATTGCTCGTAATAGGGTATCGAATTTGAAAGTGAGAAAGGACATAGGGCTTACACTGACATGTAGTTTGATATGTCAAGGTCTCTGGTTAATCATTAATCACTCATTTTTTTCGTGTTTCATGCATATTTTACACAGCGGTATCTAGTTGGATGATTACTTTTTATTGTTTGCTCAACTAGAGTACACTTTTGGATCAAAATAGCTTTTCAAGTGTTTTGGGGCTTTGTAGTATTGGCCTCGCCAGGATTGTATTGTAGTAGCATTCGTGCATAACTCAACTGTTCCATGTCATAGGAATATTGGTTATTCATCTTCCTTCATGGATGATTTTCTTTCCTCACGCGGGCTCTATCATTGTTGTATTCTCCATAGTCCTATGTGATCTTTTGTCATCCTTGTGATGTTCATTATTTATTCTTCTCCTGCGAAATCATCATTGTTCATATAGTTTTTTTTGGTTGGGTCTTCGTGACAGCTCTTATGGTGGTCTCACACGGGAACAGGTGATTGTGATTTGTTCTTGGGTTATAACTATCAACATTCTAGTTTGATGTACATCGTCTCTCGTTCCTACTACGTTCATTGCCCGTTGTCCATTGTTGCAGGTTTCTCCTTAGCTAGGGTGCTCACATAGAAGGGTTTCCATTTATGTTTTCCCATCATTTGTTGAATTAGTGGTATGATGTTTCCATCATACTCAATGCCTTGTAAACTTGACTTACATTCGTCTCTTATGTGTATTGGGTTTTGCTTTTAGAGGTTCTTTAAGAGGTTTTGGTTTTCATGCTCTTTTTCCTTTAATTTATGTATCCATGCAGTACTTGTGCGGTGTTTTGATTTCATTGTATGGGTTATGTTTATGCGATCAATAGTTACATCTCTTTTTACTTTCGTGATGATGGATCCTAACATGCATAAGCATGGTATTGATTAATTTTGATATCTTGGGTTAGCTTCTATTGCTCTTTAATCTCAATAATAATGTTTTGTAGATGAGTTATGTCGATTCCATAGTGTATTGAGTTGCAAGTATGAGATGAACTTTTAGGGAAGTCCATGTTGGGTATGTCTAATTTATAATTGATTGTAAGGTAGCAACCACTACTAAATTCTTTGAGTAGCATGTGGTGAATAGATTTGGCGTGATGTGAACACTTATTTTAGACAATGACACACACTTCAGCGAGGTAGCATTTAAATGGCATTTAAATGACTCATATAACGCTTAGGAGTGGATTGTAAATCGACCACAACAACTTACCACTTTCAAGTTAATGGTCAAATATACATCGCACATAGTTTTATAGATCTACATTGAAACTTCCTTTAGGATATTTCACCTTTGAATTAGTGTATGAAAAATTACGAAAGTTGCCAATTCAAGCCAATATTTGTATGCTAACCATAGCATGTGACTTAAACTTGGGCCTAACTCTAATGTAATGAAAGTAATTAATGAACCTAAATATGCTAAATGAAAATCACATGATTGCTTTTATGCACAATGAAGTCTAGAAAGTCTATAACAAGAGAAGGTACAATATGAGGATTAGGCACTTAGAAATTCAATTAGGGGCAAAGATTAGGCATTTAGAGAACCTAAACATGCTAGATGAAAATTTTAGATGCTTTTAGAGGAATCCTACATTGTTCATGTGGTTTATCAATCAAGTGCATTGTTGATCTACCACTCTTTGAACCCACAAAAGTTGATATTAGTTAACATACGAGTAAAACCATTTAGGGAACTATGGAAGCCACAACTACCTTAAACGCTACAACCACTGTTACTTTCTCCATCTTCTGTATCTCCTCCTTAGACCTTAGTCATGTGGGAGATACCTTGATTTAATCTAATCACTGAGAGGAACCCATATTAAGGCTTTGCAATGCATTTAAGGAAAGAGTATGAAATCACAATTTCTACATGTATACATGGATGGTCCTTTAGCTCTTTATCACTATGGGGCTAGAGTGATTGATGGGAGAAACCTCTATTTTTTCAAGGAATAATATTCAACAAATTAAGTGATGAGTGGTGAGGTACCCCTACACCCAACCATATGAATATGAGTGTTTACACACGATCAGGGTCGAACTCCAAGGATTAAGTGCTTATGCGCTTACATAGAACAAGGATGGGTTAGTCGATTGTTGTCTTCCCAAGCTTACTTGTAAGGCATGATTGTATGGTTAAGTAAACTTGAGGTATATGATTTTTATGCTTTTTATGTTTTATGTTCCTGGTGCTTAAAGGGGAGAAATGAAATAATTTAATAACTAATGTGATTTAACTAGTTAACTATTTTCTAACTAGTGCTAACACTAGCATCCGTTCCCACTTGCCGGACACATCTTGAACCAGTGTAACACTACTGGGATTACCAAACGCTAGTTGTTACTAGGTTACCAAGTGTTCCACGTATGCTCAAAGTGATCGTACTGAATGTACTAATTCATTGGTAATTAACGATTCAATAAAAATAACATTAACTAACTAATGAGAGTAGCAAATAATAGTAAATAACATTTAAATGAAACAATTAAGCTATTCTGAATGTTGTAAGGTTGATCACAAAGTTCGTCTTTATTTCCGATCACAAGGTGTGCTTAGGTACACAATGCTTGAATATAGATCCGTTCACTTTATGACTTCTACTGTGGGCACTCAGAAATAATTCTAACTTTGGAAAGGGAAAAATGCAAGAGTTTGGCTAAGGGACTAAGAAAACTAACTCCCAAACCAAGTGCCCCGGTCTCTTATTTATAGGCAATGAGATAGGTTCCGACATTGGGTGTCCAATATTGCTTGGTGGGCTTCGATATCGCGGTCTTGAAATCGCGACTCATCATACCTCCACGATTGAATGAAAACTTGTCCTTGAGTTCCTTACAACATATTGGGAAGGTACAGAATTATTGACTGAACGAAAATCAGACAGTGACATGGAATGACAGACTTAAGTGCCTGGTGAACGGATTGACAAACATATTACAGCATTGGTGTTCATAACCATTGTGGTGAACACTGTACATAGATGACATCTAGACCTTCATTTGACAACTTGAAGAGAGAGAGAGAGAAGAAAATGAGGCATGTTGTTGCCGATGTCAAAAATTTGCACACCATTGTTCATCCACGGCCACATGATCAAGTTTGTTCTTTGCATAAATGCTTTTTGCTCTAGTCCATCCTGAGTGCTTCCTCCTATCCCAGTGCATTGTTCGTGCGATTGCCATCTGCACACACAACATAGTCACAAATTAGCAAGGATAGATAAGACATATTGCTGTTGATACCTTGCCTTGATATGAAGCACATTGGCTAGGTTGTGGGTATGGCAGATACTGGGTTAGAGGTTTATAACTGATGACTACCCAAGGTATAGGGGTGAGATAAGTAATGGAATGGAAAAATTTGTGATAGGGCCCCCATGACGAAGAGCGAACCTTCGGTAGTAATAGGGTGAAAAACTTAAAGAACAAGAAGAAAGATGAGAGAAATAATAATGGTGAAGCCAATAAAACAAAAACAAAATGGATGTCATTGATGGGGTGAAATGAGAAATAGTTGACTGCAAGAAATGTTTAAGGGAAAGAGCTTAACAATTGCACCAAAAAGGAATGCCAGTGGGTCCTCCCCAAAGTAGGCTTATGCCCTTTATGCCCTAACAAACCCACAACCGAAAGAGTCCGTAGGCTCTAGGAATGACATATGGAAATAGTGGTTAAGAACTTACCCATAAGAATTTACCAAA
The DNA here is from genome assembly GCA_015680685.1 of Gnetum montanum. NCBI lineage: Eukaryota > Viridiplantae > Streptophyta > Gnetopsida > Gnetales > Gnetaceae > Gnetum > Gnetum montanum. Next base: position 1,049,280 of record MNCI01005835.1, read on the forward strand.
GAATAACAATGTGTTAACTAGGATATAGACTGATTATAAAATCGGCAAAGAGGTGGAATATGGGAAGCAATATGAAAAGAGAAAATGGAATGAAATGGAATCCCAAAATCAAGGTGGTATAAAGTCCCTTGTGTAGTATGTGAGTAAGGTGACTTAATAGAATTCATTCCATATCTAGATTAAAACTAACAACATCCAGTGACTTCACATCACCACAATGGACCAACCCATCCTCCTGAAGCAACAAGAATGTGTCCATAGAGCCACCACCATTCCAATAAGAGAGAGATAGAGAAGCAGGAAACGAGAAAGGGCCTTAGTTAGAGGGAACCTTCAGACATGGGTAACATGTCTTTTCGGTGCCATAACTAGTGCTTGTAGCCCATGTTTCTTTATTATGTCTAAGGGGTGTGCTTTGAATTCCCACTCATTTTTTTTGTGAGAACCACACCATGCAAAGACTTATTGGATGCATTCAACTTCCTAATATGAGTTGACAGCGGAATGGTGGAAAACCTATAAAAAACATCCAAGTACCCAAGAGAATAGCCAGCACAAATGCGTTGAATCCCCTTGAAGTCACACCCTTTTCAATCCATTTGAATCTTTCCTTGGTTTGAAGAATACTAAGCCACAAATTCATTAATAAGTTTGCTTGGAAAAAAAAAGGGACGGTACATTTCCAAAACAAAGGGTGACCATAGAGTTGTATGGGCGAATGGATGTCATGGACTCATTGCCTATTTTATCAAAAGAAACTATATCTTAGCATCAACATTAAAAGTCGAAGGTAAAAACCAAACATTAGCAATCAACACCATTATAGTACAATCCACCATCATTAGCACTTATTATACGATGAGTGATAGTAATTCAAACAAAATGTAATAGAGAAAGAAATAGTAAAAATGTTAACGATGGTGTAAAACAAAAATAAGTAAAGATGAAGAATGTGTAAAACAAAAACAAGTAAAGATGAAGAATGTGTAAAACAAGAAAAAGATAAAGGAACTGAGGGCTTTAGAATGGTTAGCATTAGTGTCCATCTCCCCCACGACTGAGTTGGAAGGAGGAGATCCGAAATAATGAGCAAGGTTGTTCATTAATAGAGGCAGTGTTAGCACTAGCTGTTTTAGGCTCATGGAAAGGTTTGGTTTGCTAGATGTTGACCAATAATTTCTTATTCAGGCTTTCAGGTTTATAGATCATCATGGCCCCTAAAGGGAAAGTTTCATGAATAATATAAGGTCCTTCCCACAACGTTTGAAATTTAGTTTGTTGTGACACATGTGTGGGATCCCAGTACAGAACCTTATCTCCTGGTTGGTATTTGACTTTTCTAATCCTTAGGTCATGACATTGTTTGTTAAAGGCCTTGTGTAGTTCATTGGATGATAGGGCAGCTAATCGATTTTCATCTAGTAAGTTAAGGTTCATTAACCATTCTTTTTGTGCTAGATTGAGGTCAATGTTGAGGTCACATGCTGTAGATAGTGTACGGAGCTCAGCCTGGATAGGAAGTGTTGGAAGTTTACCGTACACGAACTCATAGGGAGAATAGCCTATAGGGAGTTTCCATGTGGAGCAGTATGCCCAAAGAGCATCGTTTAGTTTGGTGCTCTAGTCTCGCCTATATTTACTAATGGTTCATGTCAGTATTTTTGTGATCTCCCTATTGGTGACTTTGGCTTGGCCATTTGCTTGAGGATGATATGGTGTAGTTAGCTTATGCTCAACTCCTAAGCGTTGCATCAACTTTCGAAAAGTCACGCCTATAAAATGTGTACCATTATCGGAAATAAGTGCACAAGGCATGCCAAACCTGTTTACGATTTTTTGTTGAATAAATCGTGCAGTGGTAGACGATGTACAGTTAGTGACAATGGCTGCTTCTACCCACTTTGTAAAATAGTCAACAACAACAACAATGTAGGCTTTTTCATTGAACATTGGTGTAATATGCCCCATAAAATCAATACCCCATATGGCGAAGGGTTCTAAAAATTGAATCCATTGTTGTGGATCCTCCATTCTAGTAGTCATTTTCCCATCACGTTGGCAGCGCTCACAAGATTGGACGAAGTGATGAGCGTCCTGGAACAATGTAGGCCAGTAATATCCTACAAGCAAGATTTTAATGGTTGCTCATCTTGCAGCGTAATGACCCCCACAAGGGCCCTCATGAGCGTCTTGGAGAACTCGCACTTGATCTTCATCGGGAACACACCATTGGACCAAGTCATCAGAACATACCTTATCAAGGTGTCTGTTGATTTCCATGAAATATTTGGCTTGGTGAAGAAACTGTTGTTTCTTTTTAATGCCTAACCCTTGTGGTGTTTCTTGTGTGAGAAGATAGGTAAGAATGCTACTATACCAATTTGTCTCTGTGGTTAATTGATTGTTTACTACACTTGCAAAGAGGAGTTCATCAGGGAAGCAATCAGAGATTGGATATTCATCCTCTTTTTTGTCCCATCGTAACTAAGATAAATGATCAGAAACAACATTCTTGGTGCCCTTACGATCAATCATTGTAAGATCGAACACTTGTAAGATCATGAGCCACCGTATGATGCGGGGGCTCACCGTTGGGTTTTTCATCAGGAACCAGATTGCACTATGATCTGTGTGTACAAATATCTTATAGCCTAATACATAGTGCCTAAATTTTTCTAGTGCAAACACCACAACCATTAATTATTTTTCTATTGTGGTGTAGTTGAGCTATGAACCAACAATACTTTGACTTGCACAGTGAATGTAATAGGGTTGCTTTTGGTCATCTAACTGTGTAAGTACGGATCCTAAAGCAAAGTTGGACACATCAGTCATTATGTGGAATGGTCTGGACTAGTCAGGAGTTTGTAGAATGGGTGTTTCTATGAGCTTCTGTTTCAAGGTTTGGAAAGCTAGCTCACATTCCTTGGTCCATTCAAAGGGTACGTCCTTCTTCGTTAATTCTACCAATGGTTTTGCAATCTTTGAAAAGTTCTCGATGAAGCATCTATAATAGCCAGTATGTCCAAGGAATGGTTAGATATCTTTTACAGTTTTAGATTGACGAGTGATTCCTTGGATGAATTTAATCTCTTCGGGATCTACCTGTATCCTTGTTTGTGAAATATTATGTCATAACACAACACCTTCTTGGACCATTAAATGGATTTTTTACCAATTAAGCCTTAAGTTGGTTTCTACACATCGTTTCAATACTTTCTCTAATCGATCCAATGCTTGTTCGAAGTCTGCTTCGTAGGTGGAGAAATCATCCATAAAAACCTCCACACCATTCCCTACTTGTTGCTAAAATATACTTAGAACCAGACGTTGAAATGTTGCTGGGGCATTGCACAAGCCAAACGACATCTGCCTATATGCAAATGTCCCCCAAGGACTTGTGAGTGTAGTCTTGGCTTGGTCTTCTGGTGCTATTTGAATTTGATTGTATCCACTGTAACCATCTAGAAAACTATAGTAACAATGCCCTGCAATGGTATCTAAGATTTGGTCGACGAATGACAATGGGATGTGGTCTTTGAATGTTGCCATGTTCAGTAACTAAAAGTCTATACACACCCTCCATTTACCTCCCTTTTTAGGCACAATGACTAATGGACTGACCCATTCACTGTCAGCAATGAGGTAGATGAACCTAACTTTTAGAAGTTGTTCAATTTCTTCTTTAACCACTTGCTTAAGCTTAGGGTTCAGTCGCCTTTGCTGTTTTCATCAAGGTTTCATGGAGGGGTCAATGTAAATTCTATGTTGGCATATCTTAGGATCTATTCCGGTTAATTTAGGATATGACCAAGCAAAGGCTTTTGACCATTTTCTTACCATTTTTAGCAATCTTTCTTTTTGTTGAGGAGTGAGCTTAGCGTTAATGATTACTGATTTTCCATTCTTGAGAAATGTGTACTCCATACCAATGGGTAATGATTTTAACTCAAGGTGCTCTTACTTAAACTCATCTAAGATTTCCAACTTCCCCCAGTTGGTATTTTCGATGTTAGTACTTGGAAGTTAGTGGTGGACTTGCTCTAATACATCTATGCTATCGATATAGATGCAAGTCAAGCTCTCAGTTGGTTCCATGCATAGAGTTGAGTTGCTCTCTCAGTTAGCTGTCAGCCACTGGGTGCCTTCCTGTTTTGTGGCTATTACATAGAGGCATCTTTGTATGTCAGTTATTTGTCCATAGTGGTTGCATGCAGGTAATGTTAAGCATTGTACAAACCAGATCTTCTACACACAGTTGCACCTTGTATCACTGTATGCGATGCATGGAACTTTCTTCTTCTTGATCTTTCCAAACGTGTTTTCCTTTGATATTTCTAGGGAAAGATCACATATTCCTGGGCGTGCATCAATTGTGCTTAGCCATGCTCTTCCCATAATGATTGGGAAGTTCCCCTTACAGTTGTTGACTTGAATCACTAGGAAATCGGCTGGATATGACCACCCACAGACAGTGGTGACAATGTCCTCCACTAATCCTAATGGGACAATGATGGATTGGTCGGCCAAATATAAACGAATGTTACTCTTTTTTAGTGGAGGCAGGTTCCAGACTTTGTACATTTCTTGAGAGATTAAGTTAATGCTAGAACCTGAATCCAAAAGAGCTTTGCAAGGCTCATTCCTAGCGATTTGCAAATATATAAGGGGGATTCCAAGATCAGAGAATTTCCTAGGAAGATGGCCAGCTTTAATCTAATCGGTAATGGCATGAGTCAACATGACCATATGCGTTGGTTGCAATTTTTGGTTTGAAGGAAGCTCCGAAGATTCAAACGATGGTGAGGCAATTGGACAATTAGCCACTTATGGCTGTAAGGAATTGGTTGGACAATTGTTCTAAAGAAAGGTCTCTTCTTTGTGCGGTTGTCTGAAGCAACAGTAGATTAAGGATTGACAGCCCTTGTAGCGTTACGTTGTTGTAGCTAGGCAGGAAGCTCACCTTGCATAGTTGGAGTAGGTGGTAATGGAGCTAATGGTGGAAGAGGTGTAGTTGGATGAGAAGGATAGTATGTTTATGGAACATCAATCCTAGGAGAAGGAGTTTTATAGTACTCATGGGTTTGGTAGTAAGGTTGAGGAGCGATGTGACTAGTGGAGTCACATGGAGAAATTAGCTGCTAAACGTAGTAACCATATGGGTTAGGTTGATGATAAGGGTATTGTTGATGTGGCAATGGCATTCTCCATGATTGTGGGTGTTGCCATTGTTGATACTGTTCATTCGGTTGTGGTGGAGCTCCACTCGGATAGTATGTCAAAGGTTTGTGGAATTGCCTTGGGTTACCTTGAGGATAAGATAACCTTTTGGGTGCTTGCCATCTGTTTAATCATGGGTTTAGTACATACACCCCAGACTCTTGTAGATGTGAGACTACTGGGCAAAATCCTTTAGGATGGTCATATTAGCATATCTCACATTAGTCATCATTGTTTGTGTCCGAATCCACAACCTCTTCAATGATGGCAACTTTGCCCTTACCTTTGTTACGTGCAGACTTAGCTTCTTTCTTTTTCCTTCTCTCTCGATCACTACTTTGTTCTCTAGAATCCTCTACTATTTTTAGAATGATTTGAAATTTATCATCTAGGGAGTTCCACATTTAATCTACTTTTGCCAATACTTCTGATGCAAATTTTTGAATGGGTAAAGTCTTCCTATTCACCATCTCTTCGAGTGGTGACTCTTCTTCATCTTCACAAAATCTAACTTCCTTCTTTCGGAGGGAAGGATCTTTGTTGTATTCCTCCACACTTTCTCTTTTCTTTAACTCACCTTCCTCCTTGGCAACTTGCTCCAACAATCTTTGTATTTGATGGGCTTAGAGCTCAAATAGCCTTCCTTGGGCATAAGTCCCAAGGGTTCTTCGTGTTTCGTACCTAAGTCCATCCATGAGATGACATAGGTGTTCCCTTTGCAAGTAATCATGGCCAGGGCAATGATGTAATAATGCATAATATTGGCCCATGGTAGCATCCAAGGGTTTGTGTCCTCCTTGTTTTCATCCTTGGATTTGCCTACACAGGTTGGACACTTGGGAGTACGTTTGATACTTATCGTCGAATAACTCTAACATGGTACTCCATCGGCGAATGGATTCTGGTTCTAAGGACTAGTACTAGCTTTCCACTTCCTTGATTAGTGTTTGTGGAAACAACTTTAGTTTTTGCCACTCATTTTTTATATTTTGCAAGGCACATGCATCATGAAATGCTTGTAGATGATTTTGAGGATCAGCATTGTATCCCCCTTCAAATTGTGGGATGTTGTTCATGTCTAGTATTTTGATCCTATAGTCCTTTTGGTGCCTTGTTAGGATCCTAACAGCCTCGGTTATATCTAGCATACTTTAGGTGGTGAGTAGGGGTTCATTGTGATCATATTGTCTATGGAGTCTATGATGCCTATGTTGTTCCCTACTCTCCATCCTTTCGTGATGTATTTCTCTGGAATGTCCTCGTTCCCTTTCTTGACTGTTTTGTCTATGATCTTTGTTTCGCTTATCATTGTCCTCATGGTCTTTCCCTTTGCAACTACGTTCAGACCCCAAAGGAGAGGGGGAAGGAGATGAAGAAGGCGAAGAGGAAGGAGGACTGGCACCGTGACAGTGCCTATCACTTTCTCTTTGGTGGTCTCAGCCTCGATCGCGGTTATGATCAGAATGTTTGTCAATGTCATGTGTTTGTGTTCCTTTTTTAGACCCTTTGTGCCTGTTGGTATTAGAACCTGGGTTATGAATAGTTGAGTGAAGATTTTGATACACAACTCCTTGACCGAAGTCAACAAGAGAAACATTGTTTTGTGGAAAACCTCTTGAGGCAGGTTCACCACCCTTGTTTTCACTTAGGACATACAGAACATCTTGGGACCACTTCCCCTTTATAGATTTATAATGTCTTTCCTGTTGTAAGTCCCTTTAGCATTATGCCTCCATGGGTCGATACTCTCTCAAGTCGTGTTCATGCACAACATATTCTATCTATAAGTGCTGCATACCAATTCATGTGAGAGCACGAAGAAGCATGCTTGGGACTGAGTGATCGGGAGGTAACACTATGTTACCTTCTAAATCATGCCAACACAGTTATTCATCTTGGTGGAGGATAAAGGTAAAGTCTGGTATATACTCATCAGGATGAGTGTATACCACATGAAACTATTGGGGCATTGGCGGGTCATCATATGTACTATGCCTCCGATTGCTCATTGTGTCGGACCTAGTCAGTGAAGCACTCTCATAAGAAGAAGGAGACATGATTGATTATTCAATGTGTAATACTCTCTTTTCAATAATTGTAGGACAACTAACCCTAAAGGTTCGTTCCAATGATGGAAGGATTTCCTAAGTTCTAATCAGTGCACAAACAACAAAATCCTCGACAATGGTGCCAAGATGAGTGGCGAGGTACCCCTACACCCAACCGTATGAATACGAGCATTTACACGTGATCCGGTTGAACTTCAAGGATTAAGTGCTTATGCGCTTACATAGAACAAGGATGGGTTAGTCGATCGTTGTCTTCCCAAGCTTACTTGTAACGCACGATTGTATGGTTAAGTAAATTTGAGGTATATGATTTTTATGCTTTTTATGTTTTATGTTCCTGGTGCTTAAAGGGAAGAAATGAAATAATTTAATAACTAATGTGATTTAACTAGTTGACTATTCTCTAACTAGTCCTAACATTAGCGTCTGTTTCCACTTTCCAGACACATCCTGAACTAGTGTAAGACTACTAGGATTACCAAACACTAGTTGTTACTGGGTTACCAAGTGTTCCTTGCATGCTCGAAGTGGTTGTACTGAGTGTACTAATTCGTTGGTAATTAACGATTTAATAAAAATAACATTAACTAACTAATGAGAGTAGCAAATAATAGTAAATAACATTTAAATGAAACAATTAAGCTATTCTAAATGTTGCAAGGTTGATCACAAAGTTCGTCTTTATTTCTGGTCACAAGGTGTGCTCAGGTACACAATGCTCGAATAAAGATCCGTTCACTTTATGACTCCTATTGCGGGCACTTAGAAATAATTCTAACTCTAGAAAGGGAAAACTGCAAGAGTTTGGCTAAGGGACTAAGAAAACTAACTCCCAAACCAAGCACCTCAGTTTCTTATTTATAGACAACAAGACAGGTTTTGACATTGGGTGTTCAATATTGCTTGGCGAGCTTCGATATCGCGGACCCAATATTGCAGATCCGATATCGTGGTCCCGATATTACGACTCATCATTAAGGAAATTATGTCTAAGAAATCTTTTGATTTTAAGCCTTGAGGCATATTTTTGTAGTTGTAAATGTCCACTCCAAAATTTTAAAAAACCTATTAGAATAAAATCAGAGGATCAGATTAATTATAAAAATGTGAGTTTGATTAATGAGTTTATTAGTTAGTGAGCAAAAATATTACCTAGAAAAGTTAATAAATTAACTTGGAGGCAACAATGTCTTATGTCTGTTGCTATTAAATGAGCTCATATGAGTTGAGTAACATTTTTACTTTTTTGGTTTACATTTTTTTGTCATTTTTGAAATTTTTTTTTAAATTTTTTAATTATTTCTCATTTTTGAATTCTTAGTACATTTTTCATTTTTGGTTGTTTTTCTATTTTTTTATATTTTTCTATTCCTAGATTATTTACATAGGCTTTTATGGATATTAAATTGCCAATCATGATGTAGGAATCAATACCATATGTTGGAGTTTTGTTCTATGGTATCAAGCTATAGAAGGAATGATTGCATACAACGGTTAAACTGCATCGTCCATTCTTTCACTTTTGTTAATAAGAGGTCTTTGTCATGGGAATAATGTGGTCGTTCTCACATTAAAACTTAAATTAACCCATGATGACTATGCTCTGAAGGAAGGAGGAAGGACCAAGGGAGGTATGGATGAGGGTGTGACATCAAGGGAATATGGTGATGGACAAGGGTGTGACATCAAGGGAGTTTGCTGATTCTTTGAATTTTTACCTTGGATCCCATAGAACCCACATTGATGCATTACTACTCATGCTTGTACTATATTGGAAAACATTATTCGAAAATAGTTGTTTCCTTGTTACAGAAAGACATATGACCCATGTGGGAAGGTAGTTATATGGCAAGGGTAATGAAATAATAATTAATTAATGCATATGAATTTATTCTTATGGTACTGCTAGCAAGGTATGTGATTCATGTTTGAAGAGGGACTATTTCCAATATTCATATGATCCCTTAGACTAGTCCCACTATGCATGTGACCTATGTTTAAAGGTAATCCTCTAATAGAAGTAGCATTGACTATAATGTTGGAAAGGTAAGTAACATGTATTTGAAAGCTCTTCATTAACAAATAGCCAAGGTCTACAAACTAAACATCATTAATTAATTAATGATTCGCAAAATCTGTAACACTTTATTTTCTCATTTTCTTCTTAAGTGGTAATGTTCTTATGTGGTTATTAGTGATTTCATGATGGTCGGTCTTTTATGATGCAATGTAATGTCATTGGTAGTGGTTGGGCTTGGTTCAGAAGCTTGAAGGGTAGGTATAATGGTCATTTTAACCTTGCATTACATGTGGGATCCACTATGATCATGGTAAGGCATCTCAAGTTCTGATTCTCTAATTTCTGCTTAACCTATCTCACTTCCTTGACATGGTGTAATTATGAATTCTATGGTTTTGTGTAGCATAGTGCAAGATTCTAATCAAGGTAGTTATGTGTTGTTTGGAATATGGGTCCATATTCACCTTCTAAGGTGTCCATGTGATTATGAAAGTCCATTACAAGCATGAGCCTACTTTGAGGAGGACTTAGTTACATAACTTATAAGTTTTGACAATTATGGCTATGAATCAACCTCACATCTTTGAAACATCATGGGAAAATTTGCTAAATTCATGCTTGATTGCAGAACCCATTTCTAATCAATTTTAGTTGAATTTAAAAAATTTTGTATTGTATTTTTCTTAGAAATTTATTATTTCTTTGTCATTTTAGAATCCAAGCAATTAGTTTTTTATGATTTCCAATATTCTAAGCATAAGCATGAGGCATGCCTGTGCCTAGCAATCCCCACAATGTTCTAGAGTGCAACAACAACTCAAAAACAATGATTTTCCAACTTGAAAAATACTGTTCAAAATGTGACTTACATAGCCTATGATATCATGTTCATAAAAACTATATATAGGTCGCAATCTCCCTTTAGTTTTTTGCATTTCCAATCAAATTCCAAGAGAGTTTTTGTTGTTTCAAAAGCCCAAAGCATTCTTAGTGCGATATCTAGTAATTTGGAAGTCCAATTTAGCCTATTTAAAAACTTGTGAGCTCTTAGAACTGAGCTTTTTGTCATGGGGGGCCACTAAAACACAAATTTCGAAACTTTCTAGCCTCCTTATTTTTGAATGATAATTATAACTAATAACTAGCTTAGTTATATATTTATAATATATATCTATAAGTTGGCCAAGATAATCTTGCAGAAATTGAGTTAAATTTTAGTTTGTCCACTATATTAAAAATTATCCTACTCACCATTCTACCAGATTCAATGCATCCTATAACAATTTTGGTCAAATCATTGAGATTGCATAATGAGAAAGGTAACTAATTCCAAGTTTGGTAATAAATATTTTGTTGCAAAATATTTTTGAATTCTCATGGATTATTATTTTCCATGCATGTTCCCCTTTCCTTTTTGAATTTCATTCCTTATGCATTGTAATATGAAGACATAAACATAAAAGCCACAGATTCACTTGGAGAAAATATGTTGGCGTTATGGATGGAATATTATGTAGTGTTACTTATAGGCTCCTCCTAGAGCATTATGAATAAAATATTTTTTAGTGTTACCGATAGGCTCCCTTGAGCATTAATGACAAAACATTATTTAGTATTACTGATCTATGATTGGTAGTTAGCTTCTCAATCAAAATAAAAATGATTAAAATTAATTAATAACTTGATATTTTAGTTACCTTAGAATGTTGGAAACATAACTTAGCAATCATCTTGAGCCTTAGAATGCTATATTTTAAAAAATTTGGGATCTAACCAAAGGATCAAGAAGGATTAAGAACCTTATGAATAGTTTTTAGAGACTAACATCAACCCTTGGGTAATTGTAAATAATACCAAAGTGAGTTCCTAGATCTTGTAGAGCTTCGTAGTATAAGACGAAGAGGCCTCTTGATGGACATGGATGTGGCCAAGAGCCACAAGAGTAGCAATACCAAGTAGGAGGTCTAGTGTAAGAGGAGCTTGAAGTATAGTTAGTGCACCAAGTGTAAACAATTCAAACTAAACAATTCAACCAAGCTGAAATGCTTGTACCTCCCACAACTATGGAGGTAGCTCTCACCAACAAATGCCTCAAGGTCAGCGATGACAAGGCTACAGTTGAAAGCATGCTTCCTAAACTCAACTTTGGATTCTTCCTAGAGTCAACTTCATAGGAAGCTTACGATCAATTGTAAGCATCTCCATTATGATCCATCTTATCCACAAATGAAGAGTGATATTTGAGTAAGATTCACATATTCTGGAACAATTGTAATCAAATTCCATGGTAAAAATAAGAGACATATTCATCTGTTATGTTGTTGAGGCAATTGCAGAAGTATTTGGGATTCCTAATCAAAGAATTTGTGTCCTTGATGTGTCCATCTACCTAGACACAAATACTAGATAGGTATGGACCTAGCAAGTGTACAATATCTTGAATAAAGAGTACAACTTCCTAACACCAGCTATAAAAAAGAAAGGCATATTACAAGATTGAACATACCACATCTTCCTAATGGTGCATTTAAATCAAATCTCATCCTTCTCAGCCCATGGGTGTGCAATCTTAAGTAGAAGGATTCTAGCCAATTTGGCCTATCTCCTTTTCTTAGAGATTGAGTGCAGATTCAAGGAGAACCTATTTGGAAAGAAGATTCTATCTTTTCCTTGATTCATTTGGAAACTATGTAAGCAAGTAGGAATTTCCAGGTCTACAAATGACACTATACAGAAGGTCCAAAATCCTTCTAGACTAAAATATTGAAGGATGTACTTGCTAGGAATGATGAAGATGTGCTAGTGCCATCAAGTATCAAAGCTACATCAAGTAACACTCCAAAAACAACAATAACATCCACACTAATAGCAACCTTGCTAGCCATAGGAATCACAAGTGCTAGATCTAGTGCAACTCAAACTAATGTAGTAGCCACTAGTACTTAGGTATTTGTGCATGACTTTTATGTATATCATCCTACAATTAGCCATCTTCAAAAGGTATCTTAGGTTATAAGTTGGAGTCAATAGGACTTACCTACATGTATAACACCATTAGACAAGAGTTCAATGCCAACATGGATCTTGTCACTAGGTAAGTCAATATGACTATCATGTAGGATGATTGGCCATAAATACTTGGAAATGTGACCACATTCCAAGTCACCTTGAAATCAAGAGAAGAACCTACCATTGTGGTGATGCTACATGAGGGCCAAAATGTTACTGTCGAAGTGCTTGTTGATTACATTAGTGAGGCACTCAACATCCTTATGGCACCAATCCCTGATTTTAGTGCTATTGAAGATATACAAGTGTTTGTAGGGGTGGGCACCATACTTGGGGAAAGCATGATTGCAAAAAAACACAAGGAAGTCTTAATAGACTACTTTGCATTGGGCAAATAAAGGAGAAATTATTAGACATTCCTAAAAATGTCATAGTCTTATATTCCAAACGAATTTATATGAAGGGAAAATTGGTGCTATCTAAATCCTACTTACAACAGGTTGAGTTGGATGTGCAAAAGCTACAAGAAGAAGTTACCCAACTTTATGCCCAACTGAACAGCCTAGTGTAGTTTGTGGCTCGTAATATGTGCCGCTAATTCTACAATGATGAGATCAATTGTCTAATGGCCAAGTAGAAATAGGTCAAGTGGAAGAAGGAAAAGGTAATGTGAGATGTGTCATAGGCCCAAGTAATGTCACATGTCCATCTTTAGACCATTGTCACATTGCATGAGGAGAATAGCATCCTAGTAGTAAATATTAGAGGTTGGTAAAGATGGGGCAAGAGAAAGAATAGATTGAAGCAACCCTCATCTACCTTTGGGAATAAATGATGAGAGTTAAACTTGGAGATTAAATGGTTAGTTAAGAAAACAAGAGCTTATCCATGTAAGAGGTTTAAGCCATTTAATAGAAATCTACTATCAAAATCAACACTTAGCAAAATCAAGCAAAGTGCTAGGGAGTGTTTAAAAAGAATTTGAGAGATAAGTAGGATTGTAAGAGGAAATTAATAAAAAAGAAATTAGGGTAGTTAATACCAAGTTAAATGTTGCTTGATAACAACCTATTGTAACTACATGAATGAACATCCTAAATGGAATAAATGCAATGAATCAAACCAAACTAATAATGGAAGAGCTTCACATTAATAACCTAATTCATAAATTTGAATTGGCTTACCTATAATATGTCAATCTAGTTATGCTTATAGTTAGGAGGCCTTAATCAAAATTGGAGAAGTAGCTCATCACATCATTCTCTCTCTATGAGCATGACTACTAACTTCATGATCATGTAAAATAGAAATTACAAATTGCAAACATGGAGTTTGAGGTTCTCAAGGTGAAGTTTACATGTTAAAGAGATGTTATAGAGAAAGTAGTATAGTGGATGATGGACTACTAAGTGACCAAGGGCTAGGTAAAGGTGCTTGAAATTAAGCCCACCATTTTTGTTGCTTGGTTCATCTAAGTAAACAAGATATTACCTATAACACCCTACTAGCCAACCTTAGGCTAAAAAGATATTACTTAGATAAAAACTAAAAAGTGCAAAAAAAAAATAAAAATGTTGTGCAATAAAAATGGAATAGATGCTAAGAAGATTAAATAGGCAAAGTAGTAGTCATCCATAAAACAAATACATAGTGGTAAAAAAAAAATTGCAAAAGATGAAATGTTATAAAAGAATATAGTGATAATAGCTTAATGCATACAAAACCTAAACTATACACTTAGAAATATAGAACATATCCCTATTGCTCAAGCTATAGATTACAATACAATGCCAAAAATATTATGGTCAAAATTAAATAAACAAACCATATAACATATTGTTGAATTAACAATTACATCAAGAAGGGCATTGGGATCTAACATTGAATAAAATTAACGAAATTTCCAATAATTTCATTATAATAAATGCATTGTAATTAAAGATCTAATAAAAGTTGGTCTGCACCAAATATAGGCATTGAATAGTACGCAATCTTACATAAAAAACCAAATTCACCAATCCTAGTTAACATTACAACATAGAATCATAACTTAAAGTGGAAACATAATGATAAACTACTAAAAAACTAAGCAGAAACTTAATCATTAGCTACCTCCTCTAAATCCTCACTCCTCATCACAACTAACATAATCACATGGAAACCATAGAAAACCAAGGGAATTATAGTAGCGTAAAGAACTAGTAAAATACTCTCTTATGGGTTTGGTTTGAGGTATTAGGTAGTTGGATAATCATGCACATGGGATAGCTCCAAACATAAGTTAGCGAAACAAATACAAACAAAATGCAAACACAGAACAAATAGTAATAATAATTAGAGGTTTGATAGATAATTATTCAATAATTAAAATTCTACCAACACTTATTAACTAAAAAATCAAATAAATAAATTGTACTTACCAAGATATGCTTTTCATATAAGCACTCAACTCACAACAATGATATGCTTCATGCATAGTCATAGTAAATTAGGTGACACTTACCATGATATGCTGCACAAGTATCCACATCACTATTGTGATATGTTTCATGCATAGTCATAAAAAATTGTTAATGTTATTGTCAAACTAAACCTTAAGTCAAATGATCAAATGCTAAATCCAAATAAACAAACAAATCCCTAGGTGGTGGAGAAATGAATCCATGTGCTAATTGAAGCCAAAAGGTCAAAGATAAAGACTCTGATTGTTAAAGTTTTGATGGTTAAACAAAGCCAAGATTGAAATGTGTGTTTTGATGAAGATATGAAAATGTAGAAAAATACCAAAAATGGAATCTAAGCTCCTAGAGAAAAATCTAAGTTGCTAAAATGCTAGAATGTCATTGGTTGTCGTTTCAAGCTTTTAGAAATTTTGGGAAGTCCTATAAGCTAAGCTTTTCATGGTTTTCTCCATATTCTATTGGGCTATTTTACAAAAGTTACTTGGTTTTTTGTGTTGAACTCAAAAATACTAACATCATTAGTCATGACCTTGGGACAAGGTCACGATCTAGGAAAGTATCCTTAGGGTTTGCACTAACATACTAATCAGCTTTATCTTCTTAGTTATTGGTGTTCAACGTCATTTTAGGGCTCAAAAATGCAAAAAAAATTCAGAACAAAGGGAAAATGTGATCAAACTTGATCAACACATTGACTAATGTTCCATGCATGATAATAAATCTTTGAAATTGATCAAATTGTAAAAAATAATAACAAAATATTCAAATATAAGTATTTAGACAAATCGACAAACAATTGCTGAATAAATGGAAATGGACAAAAACATATGCATTCAAAGAAAAAATTACCAAAATCCAATATTAGGAGCTAAACATGAAAATTACCCTACCTGATTGATAGTGTTGTAGAAAAGGATCCTTGTATGGCTAACCATAGGTTAATGATGGGATCTAAACAAGCTCTGAAAAAAGATATGGAAATATGGCTTACTCTTGATTGATAGCATAGATCTAGATCTAGCTTCCTCTCCAAACTGGTAGAGTCTCTCTCCTAGATGTCAGCTATATAATTGGTTGATATCTCAGGAAAAAGTTTCTAGGTTTATATTCTTGCAAGAGCTTGATAGTGTTAAGTATAGGGAAGCTCTCATGGGAAAAACTAACTTAAAAAGAAATTATAAATTTAAAAATATTTTTCTAACATGTGTTTCTGTCTAGCATTGACCTAATGGACATCTCTTGTGAGAAAGTTAATAGCTATGTTTAAGCCCAAGTTGTTAGCTATGTCTAAGCCTAAACTAATAACAAGGTTTAAGGTTAAAACATAACCAACGAAGGGGCATGAGACACTTTAAACATAAGCTTAAAATAAATTTAAAATAAAATAAAATATATAAAAAATTAATTTTAACAAAAACACATATTATCCAAGCAAAGTATACCAAAACCAAAGTAGTACCCATGTCCCAATGGCACATGTAGTGCTTGATACTTGCTAACTTAAAACTCCAACAAAAAGATCAGTGCACATATGCTTAATTAAGAGAAAAATCCAAAAATGCTAAAAATTATAAAAATATTTTAAAAAATAAAAATGAGAGAAAATTAAAATAAAGCAAAAGAAAATACAAACATAAAAATATAATAAAACATATATTATTAAAATGAAATAGAAAGGCACTTAGTTCAAACCACAAAAGCATGGTTAGCCATAAGAAAGAGGGTAATCAACATAAACAAAGGTTAGCAAACAAGACATCAAAGGTTCAAATCATAAACATACAAGGGGTAAGGGGTATTTAAGGTAGGGGTGTTACATTATTAATGTTATCATGTTCTTGGGATGTTCCAACCATGCTTGAACTTAAGAACTCATCTAGATGGTTGGGGATCCATAGATAGATGATAAGAAGTTTAAAGTGATCTTTGCCCATTTTTGCATGCTCAGAAAGAAGCCAATGGAGTGATCATAGAATCCACCAAGGCACGAGTGATTGAACATTTAGGGCTCCAAGTAATATAGGTGAAAACCTAGCCATGTGATTGTCAAGTTTTATGATGTAGAAGATAAAGAGTATGTTTGAAGGCATCATAGTCATTAGAAGCACAGTGATCATGGGAACAAAATTTGGATAAATGAAGATCCCATGCGCAAGGAACTTGCAAAAAGAGCTATAAATAGAAAAAAGTTAAAGTTGTACATAAAAAGGATTTTGTTGCATATGTAAATGCTAGCAATGTAGTAGTTATTATAGATGAGAAATATTTGAAAACTTTTTCAAAAACATATAGGCTATTTACATTGTGGTTTTATTAATATTGATGATGGCATTGAAGAAAAAACAAAACTTTTCCAGTATTAGTCTCTTTGATTGTTTTGATATTTTTGGTTTAGTGAAAACGTGAGAAGATGAGGGCTCTAAAGATTTTGCTATTCCAGGTTTTATTAAATTTTCTATCAAGAATATTAGAGAATGTAAAAGAGAAAGACATTTTGGAGGATTTACTTATTTAGTTAGAAATTCTTTGAATTAGTTTGTGTAGGTACATAAGATAGATGAGCATAAATAATATATTTAGATAAAAATCCATCATGCTTGCACTTTTTTTTGCTTTTTATTATTTTACCTTTAGAAAAGCTACATTATACAATAATGTAGGTTTATCTAAAGACTATTCTTTTAAGCTTTTAGAATAGAAGGAACTGTTTTTATTTGTGGAGATTTTAATGCTAGAGTGGCCTCATAACAAATTGAAGTAGTGTGACAATGGTTGCATGGGCATTGATCCAGATCATTCTTGGCTTCGACACGCCGAAGATGGTAGTATTACTTAAATGAGACAATAATTTTTGGAATAGACAAAGGCTCTAGTTGTTCTTATCGGTCTTATAACATTTTCACATTCTGCAACATTCACTTATATAGGACCTCAAGGTAACTCTTGTATTGATTTACTTTTATCCTTTATTGCAAATGTTTAGTATATCACAAAATTTAAAGTAGGAGATGAGTTGGTGGAGTCATGTCATCATCATTTTGACTTTTGTTACAAATCAATGTGTTTTATGATGTTGAAAAGAAGAATAAAAAGAAAATATACCAAATGTGAATTACATTAAAGGCTAAAGAAAAATATAAAGAGAAGGTACAAAATCAATGGAATGTTGAAACACATGTTAAGGAGTTGGAGCAAATATTAATAGAGGTAGCTAAATAGGTTACTAATGATTATAAGATTCATGCTTAAAAACATTAGTTTGATGGTGATTGTATGCAAGCTAGAAGAGACATTAAAATAACTAATAGAAATCAAAGATAAAATTTGATTAAGTAATACAGATGCTTAATCAAGAAAAAGAAGAGAATTTGGGTTTGACAAAAATAGAAACATTTTGCATACATGATTAAAAAGGAGTCCAAATGTTTTTGGAAATATTTTCAATGCAAAGTCTATGCATCACTTAATTTCTCTTTTTATGAAATTTGTGCATTTTATAATAATCTTTTTTCAGGAGAAGCTATTAATTACTATTTTAATTTTTGCCATGATTCTATTCAAGTTACTTTGAATGAAGTAATAGAAGACATGAATAGATAAAAGCTATTGATTCTAATAGTTTGTATGCTAAATTCCTTAAATGGGTAGGGACTTCTATTCATAAAGAAATTTATCATTAACTAAACTTGATTATGAAGAATGACTTGAATTAGCGATGGAAAGTTAGCAAGGTAGTACTTTTATATAAAAAAGTTGATAAAAATAATTTGAACTATTGAATGATAGTTGTAAGCAATATTTTTGCTAAGTTGTTAGGCACTATTTTTTAAAAAAAGACTTAACACTTGGGCAAAAGATAATAACATAAGAGCAATGTGTTAGGTTCATTTTAGGTAGAACCATTTCGCAATTGACCACTTAGTCACACTTAGATACAATGATTTGAAACTAGGATAGTTTCAGATTGTAAAGTAGAATCGTAGAAATAAATATTTCAAAGTGTTGTTTATCCTATAGTGTTGTCTAGATGCATTATATGGGGGTCAAGCCTTAGTGCAAAAAATTGGCAAGCTATTTATAGGATGCAAAAAATGTTTCTATTAGATAAATTGAAGGTGAAGGTACAAACACCTTATCATATGTTACTTTTGGTATGTGATTTACTCCCATTAGAAGTTGAAGCTCTTTGTCAATTCATTAGCTATATTTATAGTATGCTAGAAACTAAGCAACCCAAACTTTCCAAAGTAGTTTTTGAAGACACAAAAGAACAAGGATGGTATTTTTAAGGAATACAATGGCTAAAAACATGAAATCTTTCTTTGGAAGCAGTACAACATAATCCTAAACACATACAAGTGTTTAGAAAAATATGGTTAAATGTGGAAGGAAAGAAGAAATTTTACTTGCAGCACATTAGAGATAATCAGCTTGATTTAGAGTTTCCTATATTACAGCCAAACTCTCAATTAGATCTTGTAGCTTAATCAACAAACTTTGTTTAAGTTCGCATTAACTCAAGATAGAAAGTGGAAGATGGATTAATTTTCCTAGAGAAGAATGCACAAGCAAGCTTTGTCGATGAGCAACTCTTGAGAATGAGTATGGTGTCTTTCTTATTTATCTTTTAACTGATAATCTCTGCTAAAAATATAACATTGCAACAAAAAGTTTGTATGACTTATTTTTGCTACATCTTGTGGTGCTTAGCTACTTTGTTGAATCTATTTTTACTTTCCATGAGATGAATGTACTTTTTGTTCAATAGATCATTTTTGGTCTCTAGTCTGTAATAAAATCTTCCATTTTAGTTTCATAAATATTGAGATAGATGGTAAATTAATATATATAAGATTTACATAAAAACAATGGTTGAAATTGCATTCTTCAATACGTTATGGAAATAGATTTCAAAAACACATATACTTTTTCGTTGAGGAACAAGGAGATTTTAAAAAATAGATACTTTTTCATTGAGGAATAAGAAGAAAGATATCAAGAGGTTGGTGCAGTAGTTAAGCATGATAAAAGAATTAAAATACAAGTGCACCTCAAAATATGTAGTCTAATTAGAACTTTATAACTTAACATTTCTCACCATAATGAAATCTAAGACTTATTGCTTTTAAATCAATAGCTTTACCACTAGATTAAGAAAAACCTTGTTTATTCATTAGTTGAAAAAAAGAAAAAAACACACACACACATACTTATATATAATGAGCATTTTTCTTTGACCCATGATACCATAGTCCATAGTCCATAGGCATTTAATTGTATGCCTAGTGCATGATACCATTGTTGATAAGTATTTAATTGTGCAACACTGAAGATATTAAGTGTGGAGTCTACTGTACGCATTCTTTTTGCCTGTTATGCTGTCAGCATAAGAGCACAATACAGGTTAGCTTAAACATCCTTGTACGCAAGCAGCCTTTACATGTCTTATGCTACGCTTTGGTAGAGTACCGTACATGTCGCTCCATCTTGCAAAAAATGTGGGATTTATAAGTTTATAAGTCAGCAGTGTTATTTCGTAGGGTTAATAGAACTAGTTAATAGAATCGGGAACCTAGGACGTGGGCCTAGAATGGAACCCATGACGTAAGGTTACGTAGCAGAAAGTAATCGAAATGAAAACAAAATCGATGCATGCTACCAGCATACTGTAAAAGCTCAAATCCGGGAGCTGCAGCAAGACTTGAAATCAATACTGGACATTGCTGCTACACTCGTGATCTGTTCGGAGACAGCAAAATGGAGGTGCTGTGCATGGGATCAGCTTGCCACGGCCTCGTTTCGAGAACCGATCACTTTTACGCTCATGCTGCAAGCATCAGAAGCAGCAGCAGCAGCAGCGAAAAAGGATTGTGGTATACCAAATCCAAATCCAGTCGGATTTTCGTATACTGCTCTGCTCACGGCACAAGCCCTAGCATTCACAGCCAAAGGCGACGTTTGAAACAACTTACGAAATCCGAACCAGAAGCAGCAGTTGAATCCGTGAAAGCATTCGCGCCTGCAACGGTGGCGAATCTGGGCCCCGGATTCGACTTTCTAGGCTGCGCCGTCGACGGCCTCGGCGACGAGGTCACGGCGCGTGTCAGCGAATCCGTGGAAGCAGGGCAAATCCAGATCTCGTCCATCGATGGCCAAAACTGCGGCCGCCTGAGCCGAGATCCCGGCCAGAACTGCGCCGGAATCGCAGGAAAAGCCACGATGGAGTTGCTCGGCATCAAAACCCTAGGAATATCGCTTTCTCTGAAGAAAGGCCTGCCTCTCGGCAGCGGCCTCGGCTCGAGCTCCGCCAGCGCCGCCGCGGCCGCCGTGGCCGTGAACGCGCTTTTCGGCAACAGACTGTCGAAATCGGAGCTCGTCATGGCCGCGCTTGAATCCGAGGCCGCCGTGAGCGGATACCACGCCGATAATGTTGCGCCGTGCTTGTTAGGCGGATTCGTTCTGGTCCGCAGCTACGATCCTCTGGAACTGGTTCCGCTGCCGTTTCCGAGCGATAAGGAGCTCTTTTTCGTTCTGGTTTCGCCGGATTTTGAGGCGCCGACGAAGAAGATGAGATCTGTGCTGCCGGAGAGTGTGAGTATGAAGGGACATGTCGGGAATTGCAGCCAGGCCGCGTCTCTTGTGGCGGCCGTTTTGCAAGGCCAGGTGCGGTTGCTCGGCGCTGCTTTGTCGTTGGATTCCATTGTTGAGCCCAAGCGAGGTCCGCTCATTCCTGGCTTTTCTGGCGTCAAGGTTGCCGCTCTTCGGGCTGGAGCTTTTGGATGTACCATCAGCGGTGCTGGCCCTACCGCCGTTGCTGTTACCGACAGTTCTGCCAAGGGCAGGGTTATCGGTGAGGCCATGGTTAATGCTTTTCGTAAGGATGGTGATTTGTCGAGCTTTGCTGTGGTTCAGAAGCTGGATAGGGTTGGTGCACGCGTCATTTCTTGATGCTTTTGTTGAATCTTTTTTGTTTCTGGCTTTCTCCGCCTTTTTAATTCTCAAGCAGCCAAGCGGTAAATAAATTACTCGAGACCGAATCGACTTTTGCTGTGCATTTTGAATTTGTAGAGAGCTTCCAGCAAAGCATTCAAAGCTTTTGCGTGTTTGTTATGACCGGTAATTTTGGATTCAGTCTGTCAGTTTTGCTGTCCATTTTGGATATTTGATGTTATTTTTCAAAAACGTCTGTGCATGTGTTGTGCATTTTTTGTAAATGAGTGATTCAGAAGGCCCTGTAACATGAATGCTTCTAACAGGGAACTGATGTTGAAATTCTGGCTCATTCATCACTACAACATAATCCATGAACAGAGTTAGACAAGCTGGTTATCGCTGGGATAGCTTTTACTACTGAATTTTATAAAAACATTGGAACACTCCTACAGCATTTCAATATATACCGATGTTTTCGTTCAGAAAAGGCCACATATGAACTATCTGAAAAGTACGTTGCACCTGAAATTGGTGCACTGATTGAGTTTTGGCTTATCTACTGAAAGAGCCAAAAGGTAATTCAATAAGAAAGGCCAAATGATGTCAATTCTGGGACTTCACCTTAGAATTGCATTAAAAAGCAGATAAAATATTACCCCAGAAACAAGAGAAATATCTTTAAAGAACGAACTTGGTGCTTTTGCACAAGTAGCATATGAGCATATTGCCATGAAATTGAACATGAGTATCTAAAAGCACAGCAATGCTTCATCTTGAGACGAAAATTTTGCTCTGCTGTTTCCATTCTTTGGCACTCCAAACATGAACTTTGCCATGTAAAAATTAAAAATACAATTTAGCAAATCGCAGCCACGTTTTCAACATCAAAAGAAATACCCCAAAGACAACAGTGACGGATTACTTGTGAATCAGAGCCTGCAGATAACAAGACACCAAAGGAACTGCTTAATTTTGGGGAGGGTCGGAAGTTTCCAAATATGTTGGAAGAGAGGGATCCAAAATGTTTTTGACGCTTGTTTGTGCCAATATTTATTGCAACGTTGAATGACTGCAGATGGGTCATGCATGAGATGAAAGGGAACAGATGGCCGATAGGGAAGGAGTTTAACCCCATTACGCCATTGAAGGCCATGGAAAAGGCTTTGCACTGTAACATCCAGGTGCCAGTGACCGTGGAGGAAAGAGTAAATCTGAACAAGGCAATGTTTCATTGCAGCCGACTCCCCATACAAAGTGTTAAACTCGACCCCTGAAATCCAACGACTAGCCAGCCTAAGACAATTCAAGGAAATGACACCTTTCCGATACCACGAGGTAGCCACCTTAGCATTTGTGATAGCAAGGGGAGCGGGTGACAGAGGTAACCACCACGGACACACTTTAGAGAGGATAGTAGGGTTGATTTTAACGGTAGTCCAGTCTATGTGAGTGTGAACAATTTGCCAGGCCCTCCAAATGCTTTTGAAAACATGAGATCCGGGAAGAATGATAGTGAGGGGGGAAAGAATCCAATTAACGAAATGGATGTCTTGCCAGAAGGGCTTATTTTTAGGAAAGGCTTGATGAAGCCTTAATTGGAGGAGGGTCCCTATAATATTTGAGGCATCTAAATGTTGTACCAACCACTTAGCAACCAGGGTAATTCCTTGCTTATAGGAGTTCAAAAGGCCTAAGCCACCCTTATTCTTGGGGAGAGTAACAATAGTCCAAGCGACACGATGAAAGTCTTTTTGAGAGTCCTTGGAGGACCACATAAAGTCACGGAATAACCGTTTTAGCTTTTGGTAGGCAGCTTGGGAGGGGGTCCAACACGAAGAGTAATATACATGGGTGGACGCGCATATGGACTTACAAACAAGGTATTTACCCGCAAGTGTGAGGGGTTTAGTTTTCCATTTATCGAGTTTCTTTTGAATTTGATGAATAACTTGCTCCCAAAGGATAGATGTTGAGCCTCTAAAGCGGAAAGGGATTCCCAGAATTTTAACGATGTCTTGATCTTGAAGCTGCTTCCACTTATAGTGGGTCACATGGTTGTAATTGCCCTTAAAGCTATAAACAGAGGATTTATTCCAATTAATTATGGAACCTGAGAGTGTGCAATATTGCTCCACCCTTGATAAGAGGCGGTGCAAATTGGTGGCTGTGTTTTGAACTATAAAAAAGGAGTCATCGGCAAAGTGCATATTGAGAAGCTGTTGTTGAGAGGAGGAAAGGCTAACCCCAGTGAGAACTTTAGTTTTAATGTCCAGGTTAATTTGATGACAAAGAAAGTCTGAGGCAATGATAAAGAGATAGGGGGCGAGAGGACAACCTTGGTGCACAGACCTATGAATTGGAAAGGAAGAGGTAATGCCGAAGGTAGTGGCAATTCTTGCAGTAGCATCTGAGAATAAGCATGTCACCATATGCAAGAACTTGGGTCCAAAACCCAGTTTGGTCATAGTCTGCAAGATAAAATCCCACTTAATGTTGTCATAAGCCTTGGCATAATCTAGTTTCACTAGGACAATATCTTGTCCATCGTCCTCAGCCCACTTGAGACCTTCCCACGCCGCTACCACATTGTCTAAAATGTACTTACCCGGAACAAACCCTGTTTGCTGAGGAGATATGATCTGACAGAGAATTTTTTTCAGTCGTAAGGCAAGGCACTTCGCCCAAATTTTATACACTACATTGAGAAGAGTTATGGGACGCCAATTGGAGATATCGGTTAGATCCCCAGACTTGGGGAGGAGACGAATTACCCCTTGATTTAGATTGGGCCCGAGGGAACCAGTTAAGATAGCCTCGTTAATGACCTGCAAAAGATCCTTGCCCACCAAATCCCAATGATTTTGAAAAAATTCTGCTGGAAACCCATCATAACCAGGAGCCTTACCTTGACTTAACTTGGAACAAGCCTCCTGTAGCTCCGCTAAACTGATATCAGCGTTAAGGCTTTGTCCACTTTTTGGGTAATGCGCGCGCCCTAGGCATGGGCAAGTCACAAAGATGGATTCATCAGCTTCTGCATTTCCTCAGGGAAGTTCATCTACCTCACCTCAACTTGATTTTCTTTACCCAGATGATCTTTTTGAAGCAGTCTCTAAAGATTTCACATCTCGGTTTCTGTATTTGCAAATTGTGGGGTTTTTACCACGGTCCCCTAGTTTAAACTCTCAAGTCCATAGCCTCCTTCAGCCCCATGGTATTCAGGTTTCTCACGCTCGTTACTACGCTCGTCATTTCATTCTGGTAGAATTATCTGATGCTTCCCAGGTCGAAACGGCTCTCTCAAAAAATTTTTTTCCAACTAGAAATGCAACCCTTATCGCACGCCCCTGGAGTTTTGACTTTAATGTCAAAGACCCTGCTTTTAATATAATTCCTTGTTATATAGAATTGCCCAATCTTCCACACATTTTCTCCCCGGTTGAGAGGGACATAGTTAGCACCTTGGGCCCTATTATTTCCGATCATTGTAAGGCGATCAATGGAACTCAAATTCGCCGTTATTGTATTAAACTGGATATAGCCCGTCGGAAGACCTCATTAAACCTCGGTGCTGGTGGAAAAATCTTTACCCAAAAAGTGGACTATTTTTACCTTCCAAACTCATGTAGCTATTATCACAGGACCGAGCATCATATCTCGGTGTGTCCCATCCTAACCAGGAAAAAACAATCTGTAGCCTCTCAGAAGACCGGTTCCCTCGTCACACCACCAGTAGGCCCATCCTCAGTATCCTTTAAATTCGGCTCTCCTCTCCCCACACCTCCTAAATCCTCCTCTCAGTCTAGCCGCTCCAAGCTACAGAAACAACAGTCAGGTACTCACACCTCCACCCAGGTCATCCCTTCAAACGTTGTCAAGAACTCATTCTCGGAGGATGAGTTCGTGGTGGCCAGTGGTAGGAAACGAGTCAAAGCTTCCCTTCGTTCCACTTCTCCCTCCACCTCCTCTTCACTAGACACTTCCATGGCCCTTGTCCCCACCAACAACTCCTTTGCCCTCCTGTCAGGAACAAAGGAAACTGATACTTCGACTCCCAAACCCTTTGTTGCCCTCCCATCCAACCTACCCCTGGTTTCCCCATGAATCTCCTTTCTTGGAATGTTCGAGGCCTTACTGATAGGCTTCGACGGAAGCGAGCAGGCAACTTTATATCTAGTCTTAATTTGACTTTTGATTTCATTCTTCTTCAAGAAATTAAGATTTCCGCCGACCTTTTATCCTATTCCGCCCATTGGTTTTTTCCTCACTCCTCAATCCTAGCGACATCCCATGCATGTGGGAAAGGAGGAGCGGCCATTCTCCTCTCACCCTATTGGAAAACTAAACTCCTTCAAAGCGGTTTGGATTCTGGGCATAGAGTTTCCTGGGCCATCTTCTCATCCCAGCATGGCCCCTTTGGCATTTGCTCGATATATGCCTCAAATGACTCCACAGAACGGGCTCTCCTTTGGCATGAACTTGCCACTTCTCTCCCCCCAATGCCTTGGATATTCGGTGCTAAAGTGATATCAGCGTCAAGGCATGAATAGTCCACTTTTTGGGTAAAGATTTTTCCACCAGCACCGAGGTTTAATGAGGTCTTCCGACGGGCTATATCCAGTTTAATACAATAACGGCGAATTTGAGTTCCATTGATCGCCTTACAATGATAGGAAATAATAGGGCCCAGGGTGCTAACTATGTCCCTCTCAACCGGGGAGAAAATGTGTGGAAGATTGGGCAGTTCTATGTAACAAGGAATTATATTAAAAGCGGGGTCTTTGACATTAAAGTCAAAACTCCAGGGGCGTGCGATAAGGGTTGCATTTCTAGTTGGAAAATTTTTTTTTGAGAGAGCCGTTTCGACCTGGGAAGCATCAGATAATTCTACCAGAATGAAATGACGAGCGTAGTAACGAGCGTGAGAAACCTGAATGCCATGGGGCTGAAGGAGGCTATGGACTTGAGAGTTTAAACTAGGAGACCGTGGTAAAAACCCCACAATTTGCAAATACGAGATGTGAAATCTTTAGAGACTGCTTCAAAAAGATCATCTAGGTAAAGAAAATCAAGTTGAGGTGAGGTAGATGAACTTCCCTCCCTGAGGAAATGCAGAAGCTGATGAATTCATCTTTGTGACTTGCCCACGCCTAGGGCGCGCGCATTCCTGACACCGTTCTGCAACCTCTGGAAACCCTCTTGAAACCACCGCAACCGTGTTGAGCACTGTTGCAGGTCAGAGCGCCGTCGCAGGTCTGAGTGCTACCGCGTTAAGCGTGGGCCGGAACTGCCAGATCTGCCCTGAGCAGGGCCAGATCTGCCGGCGGGGTGCTGTGCTGCTACCGTATGGAACTCAGAATCG
>MNCI01005835.1:1076416-1222985 GCA_015680685.1 Gnetum montanum
GCGAGCCACGACGAGGACCAAGTTATCGTCGTATGTGGCGGGAATGAGCAGCAGAGAAGCAGCGGCAGCGACGAGACAAGGAAGAGCCAAGGAAGCAACGGTATCCGGCGACGCAGAGGCCACTGCCTCCGCCAAGCTCAGCAGGCGCAGTCGCGTCGCCGTGGAGAGATACCCATAAAAACGAAAGTAACGGCTAGATTTGTCGGACAATGCCGTATGGCAGGTTGTCGGAATTGTGCAAATAAATGAGACTGGCAGTGCCTGATTTATGACTCACCCGATCCATATCAAATTGTGATTGTGATTATATGCATATGATATAGCAACATTGTAAAATAAAACATATAAACCTGTGTGTGGCCATGTCATCCAATGATAAAATGAGCATTACCTCATTTTATTTAGACAAATTTCATGACCTGTATGCCATCAAACAGCATACCAAGTTTAATGAGTTGCAAACTTAGAAGAGCATAATCTTCAAAGCTGTATCATGAAATGCCAAGAGCTTGACTATGCTTACTATATTGCAACATCCCGACACAGACAGACCTTTCCTGATGACTGGTCACCATCTTGTATTTTGATCCAGATAGATCTGCATTGGGCTGGGTATGCAAGCTCTATAAAATCGGTCTGTCCTTTCTTTTCATTGCCATCCTGAAGTTAATAAATAAAACTTCCAGAGTGCTGGATATTTTAGCGAAATAAATCTAATGTGTATTATATAAATGAATATTTTAAAAAACTTTGATGAATTTCTTACCAAACCACTCTTCGATCTTACATTTGCATTTATCGTTGTGCTTTGTGAAGCACAACCGTAGCTGCATTTGCAATTGTTCTGGCATTGAGAACGAAAATTCCATACAAACAAGCCCAGAATAATTTATTTAAAATAATAATCAAAAGTGTTGGAAAAAACGAGGTAATTAGTTGTACCAACTGCACTGCCATCTGTATTTCTCACTTAATTCTAGCATTTCCAAATCTATTTTGTTGCAGTTTCTTGCAGTAATTTTAGAACCTCTGATTGGCTCCTCCAAAATTTAGTGTAACCTACTGTTAAAATTTTTAATATTTAAAATAAAGTAATGGAAACAAACTACCCAGAAAGCAGAGAGAAGACTAAATAATAAAAAATGGGATTTCACATTCCAGGCCAGCCAGATGGACTGTAATAAGGCACTTTCATGTTAGCCTTTTCTATGGATAATATAAAGTAGTTTGGAAATTACCAGCTTGTTAACCTGCAAATTACCGGATTCTAAGGCAAGGGAGAAGAATATTTCCAAATACATCTTTTTACCACTTCCCTTCAAATTGTACTCTCCGCAATGCGGAAGCATAGTTTGCCAATAGAGGACAGTGATAGAATGATCTCTGTTAACACAAATGATTGCTTCTACTAGAAAAGCAATGCAAAAAGAATGATTAGTACACTGACAATGGAATAATTGCTCAGTGACGTAATGATATCTTTATAAACTCACTGAAATAACATAACATCAACAAGCCAAAAAAAAAAAAAAAAATCTAATATAAATTTTTTACTCAAAATAAAACAAAATCTCTTCTTTTTAGAAAGGTGCATGGGAATGACAATCTCTGAACATGCTTCCTTGTATGTAGCAAAACAATGTTGATGACAGCCATTTTTAACCATAATGCCACCCGTAGACAACGTTGGCAGAGAATGATGGTGAAAGCAATGGAAGGAAACAGTAGAAAGATTGAGGATCAAAATCCAGTCTCTGGTACCATGTCAAAATTTTTAATATCTAAAATAAAAATAATGGAAATAAACTATGCAGAAAGGAGAGAGAAGACTAAAGAACGAAAATGGGATCCCAGACCGCCATTCCCACTTCGACAAAGCCCTCGACAAAGCCCAGGATGAAAGACTTTCATATTAGCCTTTCAATTCAATTTATACTAGATTGTTTTCATTTATATTCTAGAGTTGTTTGAAATGGACCAGCTTGTTAACCTTGAAAGCACCGGATTCTAAAGAAAGAAAAAAAAGGATATTTCCCATTACATCTTTAGCACCTATTTTTAATGTTTATAAAAAAACATAATAGAAGTTTTCTTTACTCTGTGTTCCTCAGTGTTCTCATACCAGAGCTTGGTATAGCTTTTTGGTTGTACCATTATGGCCTTCAGCCGGAATATTCAAGTGATGAAAATGGATCCAAGACGCCTAAAGTTCAATAAGAGGCAGGTCAAGGAAACATTCTTGTGGTGCCAGTCATTGCATGATTGCACAGTTTCCTTGAGCTCGTACAGCTAGTCATGTCTCTAGGTCTTCTAAAGTTTTAGATTATATTATAAGCATTACATATTCAATTGAAAATTATGTATGTTAAGATAATGTTATCTTCTAATTACTTAGCCTTCTTAAGTTCTATATCTCGTTATCAAGACCTAAGAAACATTGGTAAAAAGCCACTTAGCCTTCTTAAGAAGTTCTATATCTCGTTATCAAGAACTAAGAAACATTGGTAAAAAGCCATCATTCAGCTGAATAAGAAAAGTCATAAAAAGAACAACTTGCTACAGTTCGACAAAAATAACATTGGGAAACTTCTACATTGCCACATGGGAAGAAAGCAGTTGATTGCAAGTTCCACAGTAATGGATCATTAGAAAGACAGAAGGCATGAGTAGTAAGAAACATTTGCACCTGTTGCAAAAGTGAGCACTGTTTGAGTATTATTGTCAATTTATAAAAATGCCTTTTGCAGGGCGAACTTGAAGAAGAAATTGACATGATTGTTCTTTTATGTCATCCACAACCAGGAAAATCAAATATTGTTGCAATCTCAAAGAGACTATTTATGATCTAAAACAACTTCTACGTGCATGGTATGTAAAACTCAGTGTTACTCTGGAGAAGTTCAGCCGATTTATTTATATTTGTCAACAAGAAGACTTTATGTACCATGATTATGTCTTAATTTATGTTGGCGATATTGTTATTATTGGTGATGATGAAGGGATTTCAAATCTTAAGAGTTATCTTTATCATATTCTTCATGGATGGCTAACTAAAATGCAATAGAGACTAAAATGCAATGAAATGCAGCAACAACTCAAATGGAGCAGAAACTCGAAAGAACTTGCAGAGAGCAAAATGTAGCAGAAACTCAAATGGAGCGGAGACTCTTAATGAATTGGCAGCCACAAAATCATCAATAGCTCAACTCCGGAAGCCGTTGAGACCGCACCACTGAATGGTAAATAAACCAAACAAAGAGCTGAAGATAGAAAGGATCAGCTTTGGATCAGTCTTCAAGCCTCTACCTTCCTCAATGTTGCAAGTAGATGGAAGAGTGTCAAAATTGGTGAGGTTGGAGATCCATCCATTCCTTTTATAACTGTGTATTGTATTTATTCCCTTCATCTCTGGCAATAGTGATATTTTTCTATAACTGCGGATGATGGGAACAGTGACTGGAATAACTGTTTAGGATGGAAAAAGGTGAGTAATTGCTATTATAGTGGGCAATTAAAACAACATTCTCTCACTAATTTCCCATATATGACAAAATAAAGTATCCTTAAAGATACCTGTAATATGTTTATACTTATATACTCAAATAGAAAGTACCAATACTTGAATCATGGTGGTCATATTTGGATATTTTCTTTTAATGTATAACAAAGTATGAAACCTCTTTAAGTGAATACTTTATAACCTCTTTCTTTATGAACGGATATGTTTACGTATCAATTAGATTCCTACTTTTATTATCCTAATTTATGTGCACTTAAAAATAGACCTTTATTATTTTTCAAGTTAGCTTTAATGGTTTACAAATAAGAGTAAGAAACAAATTATATATAAATGAATTAATAAGTTCCATATGAATTGAAAGATCTATTATATTGCTTTGCCAGTAATGCTTTAGTCATGAGATCGATAATCATTAGCTTAGTGGCAATATGCAAAATATCAACTTTATGCTTCTTGACTTCATCTTTAACAAGAAGGTATTTTACACTGATATATTTAATGTGGCTTCCACTTTTATTATTTTGGATAATAAAATTGCATTAGAATTATCACAACGTATCTTCAGTGGCCTTGCAATGGAATTGATAACTCTTAGACTGGTAATAAAATTCCTTACCTAGAAGCCTTATGGTGTATCTTTATGGTAAGTAATGAATTCTGCCTCTATTGTACACAAAGCAATTATGGTTTGTTTAGCACTTTTCCAAGGTATGACCCCTTTAGCATCTAGAACCACATATCTAGAAGTTGATTTTCTTGAGTTTACAAATAAGCAAAATTTGAATTTGAATATCAAACTACATTTAGATAGTTGGTATGTTTGTATATGAGGTTGTAATTTTTGGTTCATTGCAAATACCTTAGGACTCTATACATGGCTCTCCAATGCTCAATATTTGGATTACTTTAATATTTGTTAAGCATTCTTAGCACAAAACCTTTATCAGGTATTATGCATACTTGTGCACATACATGAGGTTGTTGACTAAAGAAGCATAGGGTATGCTTTTCATATGCTCTTATTCCAATGAATTTTGCAAGCATTGCTTCAAGCTAAATTTATCCCCTTGCACTATTAGTACTACTATAGATGAGTAGTCCTTCATTTTGAATCTTTTCAAAATATTTTATTATAGGTCGTTTGAGATAAACCTAATGTTCTTTATGTCTATCACCGAATCTCTATGCTAATGATATAAGAGGCTTCACATATTCTTCATTTCAAAGTTTTGAGAAAAGAATTGCTTTGCCTCATGTAGCAAACCCATGTCACTACTTACATGTAAGATGTCATCTACATAAAGGACCAAGAAGTTGAATTTTCTTCCACTAACCTTAAGGTATATGCATTGATCAACAATGTTCTTATGAAACCAAATGAGACTATAATATTATGAGATTTTAAATACCATTATGAGGAGGCTTCCTTTAGCTTATACATCAACTACTTTAACTCATAAACCAAGTGACTATTTTCACAAAATTCCTAGGTTATTTCATGCACAACTCTTCCTTAAGATTTCCATTCAAAAATGTTGTTTTCATTTCCATTTGATATAGCTCTAAATCAAAATGAGTCACCAAAGCCATAATTATTCTAAATGAATCCTAAAGAGAGAATTTCATGATAATCAATGCTCTCTTTTGAGTAAATTGCTTAGATACAAGTCTAGCTTTGTATTGTTCAACATTACCAAATGGATTTCTTTTGATTTTATAGATCCATTTATAGCTAATTATTGATGCTTCTTTTGGTAATTTAATAAGATCCCAAACTTGATTGATAGCCATAGAATATATATCTCTTCCTGCATGGCATCATATCAAAGCGTAAAAATTTCTCTGCTCACTCGACTTGTAAGAATGCTATAGGATCATCCTTAAATTTAACATCAAAGTCATATTCTTGAAGGTATACAACATAGTCACTAGAAATTTTTGGCATTTTTTATCTAGTTTCTTCTTAATTTCACTTCTCCCTTAATGTTATACACACCTTGATTGGTAAATTTAGTAGCAATATATCTCTCTTTAAGAGTTTGTCCTTGATTTGGTAGCTCTTCCAAAGCATTTCTTGGGTTATCTTGGGAGATGATTAATTTCACTTTATGTACAAGAGGCTCATTGAATTACTTCATTTTTTCAAATTCTCTCTCTTGATAAAATTACTTTTTATTGAATTCAAGATTATTAAGGTATTTCGCATTTCTAGCCTTAACAATTCTAGGTATGTACATGGGACAATAAAACATGAAATCTTTGGAGTTTGCTGCATAGCTAATAAAGTATCTACTAGTTGTCCTTGTATATAGTTTCTTTAGGTTTGGGTTATATACTATCATTTCAACTAGACATTCTTAAATGTATAAGTTTTAAACAAGCCTTCAATTCATTCCATAATTTAAAAGGTATTTTAAGAGTAACTTTTGATGAGACCTTGTTTAAGAGATATATCATAAACTTTAAGGCCTTACTTCATAGGGTTAAGGGAAGATTAGAATTACTAATCATATATCTTACCATGTCCACAAGTGTATAGTTCCTTCTTTTTGCCATACCATTTTGTTGAGGTGTTCCTAGCATGATGTAATGGACAATAATGCCTTTCTCTTGAAGGAACATTGCTAATAGACTTGACACTTATTTCCTTTCTATGTACCTTCATGGTATCCCTCTTCATCTGATGATCTGATGATCTTGATTTTCTTTTACTTTTGTTTCTCTACTTCAATTTTGAATATCTCGAAGGAATCTAAGGAACAATTAATGCATTTGGTGTGATATTTTACCTACGATATCAAATGTTTTCATATGATATTACAGGTGTGATATATCTAGGGTAGGTAAAGTCTCATTTATTGAATTAAAGGCATTGCTTGGTCATTACTTTAGTGAAGATCTTATTGTTCATTTTCATAGAAATTAGAATAGTTAGAAAGTGTTCATAGCTTGGCTTGAAGTGATTGTCTAGAGTCTTTATTTGAGTGCTTTGTACTTGGACACTTGACATGAATAATAATAAATACTAAGACTATTTCATATCATTGCAACACTTTGACTTAGCATAGAATTTACTTTTAATGTAATTTATTTTATCATGTACATAGCTTTATGTTTACTTTCACAAAGTACTTAGTTAATGATTTACTTTCCATTACATCTTAGAATATGATAGAATGAGCATGACCACTTCGAGTGTAACATATATTCACTTGATAATCTAGTAACATTAATAGTTGGTTAGCCTAGTAGCATTATGTTTGGTAATCCTAGTATGTGAATATATGTGTTTAGGACATGTACAACATGTGGCAATAGATGCTTATTTCTTAGTTTAGATTAGACTTTTCTTATCACACTTAGATTAAAAATAAATTGAATTTTAATATTTTAATAATCTTTTAATCATGATCCATTATCATCATCAATCATGTAGCTTAATTATACTTAATCATATGTACTAAAGACTAAATGAATATAACTAGAAAGAAAATTACCTATGATTATACTTAATGATCTAGATACCACACTAGTATAATCCATGGATTATGATAAGATTACTTGTGTATTCTTGTGATTTGTATGGTTGGACATTGAGACTACTTACTACTCATCATTGACATTGTTGTCAGGGATTGGTTCTAGTGATCTAGATTAGTTTAAATCATTCATGATTGCTATTAGGAATTAATGATTTATTTCTTAAAAAATAATATAATTTAGTAATACACATACATGTAATAAAAAATTTCTTCTTCTAGCAGAGTTGATTCCTCACCTATTGACGATTCTACTATGGAACATGACAGAATAAACAAAGGCAAGGATGATGTTCCTTATTTAGTCAAAATATTCTACTAGCATCTGAATCCTTATTATCTAGACTTTGCCTTTGTCCTTTACAAAGGTGAACAGATGTGATGGAGGGACTTGGAAGGAAACATTGTGTTACCACTTAATCATTGAGCTCCACCAATGCTCATGGTAGTTGGAGCAGGTTCACTTCATAATTAAATCACCTTCAAATACTAAGTTTAGATATTGTGAAAACTAGCCATCTTTAGTTATTCAATTAGAAGATTACAATAGGGTTTCCAAAACTTACAAACATCCAAAACCTTTCACACTCAAATGATATTATAGAGCATGAGGCTTAAAAACCATACAAAGGCTATTCTCAATGCAAGACATAGTTGATAGAAAATCTCTCTCATAACCCAGGATTGAGATCTCAACTCACAAGCAAGACACAAGAGAGTAGAATACATAGGCCAACACACTACAAAATTGACATTTGAGCTATAATCACCAATTGCACTTACTCAATGTGCTCTCATCCCTCTCTTGCAAGCTCTCCACACTTAAGAGCTTTCTTTCTCAGTCATGGTATCAACAATTGTGAATTACATCAATATTTATGAACAACAAAAAGGCAAGAAACCTAGAAACCTTCCCTCAACTTAACTTGAGGTTCTTCTACTATTTCCATGGTCTTCTCACCTTCTATTTAGCTATTTTCATCATTCTCCAACTTACCTTGGTTGTTTTCCAAATTGGAATAGGTAATTTTGGAAGTTTTCCTGATTATATGGGTTGTTTCTGATCTTGGTAAGATGTCTCTTGTCAAAACCTAGCTTTCAAGGTCTCTTGTGTAGGGAAGACATCTCCTTCTTGGACAAGATGTCTCCTCTTGGTAGGATACATCTTGTACAAAACATCTTCGATGTAGTAAGATGTCTCTCTAGAGAAGATAAAAATTTTAGCAAGATGTCTCCTCTGGTTCCAAGACATCTTCTGTCAACCATAGTTCTTAGCTAAGACATCTTCCTATCTCCCAAAACATCTTCTTAGAGCTCGAAACCTATGAACAAAAATGTAGGGAAGGAATAAAATGAAATTAGAAGAAGTGTTCCTACACTAACTCTTCCATTCTTCAAAAAGTGAACTCATGTGAATAAGGAAGTGGGGGTGGAAGTGATCCTTCACTCATGAAGTTTGGTCTCATGAACTCATGCAAGATCATCCTCAGGTTGATCCTTCCAATGAATCACATATTCATGCCTCTTGACTCCCCAAGTGCTAGAAGTTTTTCTTCACTTAAGTATGATTACCTTCCTCTCCATTGAAAGATTGGATTAATTAATACTTCCTTTCAACTCATTGATGCTACCCTATATTGTCTTCTCATCAACTGGTCCATGACAGTGAATGTAAAAGACATAACAAAATCATTTGGTAAATCTATCTCAAAAGCATTATCATTAATCTTAGCCTTGATTTTAAAAGGCCCCATCTTCTTGGCTTTCAACTTGAAGAAGTTAACAACTCTTAATTATTTCTTCCTAAAGTCTACCTAAACCAAGCTACCACAAATAAAATTTGGCTTACATTTGCCCTCATTCCTCTTGAGGATTTTTCTTTAGCCTTTTTCTCTAGATTTGATTTTATTTATGCATGGAGATCCCTCATCTCTTGTACAAAATTAGCACTAAGTTGAGCTATATCATCAAAGCTCTTCAAAGTGTCCACCATCTTTGGATAAAACCCACAGTTCACCTCAAATGGGCTTTTTTCGATGCAATTTAATTAATCACTATTAATGTTGACATCAACATCAATAATGATCTTCTCATAATGGCTACTACTATAGCCATCATCATCAAACAAATTACCATTATTAGTCTTGCTCTTACCAACAATGACATCAAAAGTTACATTGCTTCCATCATGCACAACATAACTTAGAAACTCATCACAATCACCATAGTGATCATGATGTTCATCATCACAATGGAACAAACCACTACCAAGTTGAAGTGAAAAACTAGCATCCATCCTACTAGCTTCAACATAAGAGATATTACTACCATCAATAAGGTAAGTTCACACTTACCTTTTCATGGCTCCTCCCATCCATTTGTGGTTCAACTTGATCTTCTACATGTAACTATCCAATCTTATCAAAGCTTAAAGCTTCAATATTCTACATAGGAGTCTCAAACTTCCTTGATTTCTCCTCTACAAAGGAATTATCAGTAGCTTCTTTAACCCACTTTGAAGATATTAACTCAAAAGGTAGATTCTCCTCCATGGCTTTGACATCAGATTTATCATCAAAGCAATTATTCTTCCACATACCTTGGCTAGAAGACTCACCTCTCTATCATGAGATAGCCTTAACTTGGCATGAAATCTCATTTTCCTTGCCACAAGATGTAGAAAAATTGCACAAACGATGAGTACCATTCTGTCAAGTGCTACTTCTATGCTTTTGGAAGAAGTCCTTGATCTTTTCTACTTATTTAACCTTGATCTTTCACCTCCCATAACTTATGAGGTAGAAACTCTCCTTGATTAGCAACATACACCATCTTGGACTATGAATATCTCTTGGCCCCTTTGATGAAGCTCTTAGTTTCCTCTTCTGAAACTTTTAAGTATTGAGAACTCATTTGCTCAATAAGAGATAATTGAGAACTCATTTTTTCATTGATCTCTACTTCACTAGATCTTTCATCTTGCTCCTTTAAGACCTTGGGAAATTTCTCCTTCAAGTCTAGTACAATTGTAAGAAGTTCAACCTACACATCATCATGGTTAGTAGCAACTTTTATCATAATGACAAAATCAAAACCTATTTCATCATGTTTCTTAATATAATTTGTCTCTCCTAGAAGGATTAAGCAAACATTAAGTGAGCTTTGCTACTTCGTTTGTTCAACTATCATGGGAATCAACTCATGGATTCCATCAGATCTAGCTACACTCCATACATTTCTTACTCCATCAAATTGAGCACCATTGTTTAAATTCCAAGGTCTACCAAGAATTACATCAATACAATCTATTGGAAGTACATCACACTTCATAATATCATGAAAACATATAATTTTAAATTTCAAAGTACATTGTTCCCTCACCTCTTTGGAAAAATCTCTAGATAATCAATGCACTTTATAGGGTTTAGGATGAGGATTAGTTACGAAATCTAATCTAGTAACTACCCTAGATGAAATAACATTTTCTTGGGCTTTCCTATCAATCAAAACATGAATCCATTCTCACTAAGAAAACATTTAGATCCAATCCAAAATAACAATTTTCTGTTAGGATGATCTCATCTATTCACATTTCCCATGAATGCACAAGAATTGAATTCAGAAACATTTTTAATTTTTTGGAGTATTAGGATTACCTCTCTAAAGACCTTGGCTTAATGTCTCCTCTACCTTCATGGTTTGCACATCTTTGCCCTTGGTTGCCTTGTAAAATGAACCTTTCCATTACTTGTGTTTTCATTCTCCACACTTGAAGTACTAAATTTTTGATAAGTTGATGCCTTGACCCTTGCCTCCCTTGCCTTGTTCTTTCTTAGACTCACCCTTCTCATCATCATTTTCAATTTCCTTACTATGGTTGCCATCCTTGTCTTCATATTTGTACTTGGATTCCTTCTTAGATTTGGTTTCTTTCTTCTTATCCTTGGAAGTTTGTTTTTTCTTGTTTTCAAATCCACTTAATTTCTTCTCAACCTTGAGTGTCAAATCATAAGTATCATTAAGAGTTTGTGGCTCATAAAAAGTTAACTCTTGTTGACAAATAATTTTGAGATCTCCTAAAAAGATTGAAGCCTGTTCATATTCTTCCCATTTTACCTTAACTTGATGAAATAAATCAAAAAATTCAAAGTAGAATTCTTTGACATCCTTGTCACTTAGGAATTTTAACTTCATAATGGTCTCTTATCTCTGATGAGACTATTTAATTTTTTTTTCAACCTATATTTCATTAGATTCCAATCTTTGATGGGATGATCATTTTATCTTTCATAACCCTGGGACTCATTTTTCCATCAAATAGAAGCCATACTTTCTAATCTAGATTTAGTAATAGGTACCTTTAAGTTATTTGGCACCTCATCTAATTGGAAATGCTTTTCAAATTCCTTTAGCCAACTCACAAAAGCATTGGTGCCATATAAACCATTAAAAGCCTTCAACTCAACATATGGAAGCCTTGCAGCATTTCTAAATTCTCTATCAAGTCTTGCCATATCTTCCTCATCAAGCTTGCCTAGAGAAGAAGTATTTAACATAGTTGGAGCCCTTGAAATTCTCATATGAGAAATGGAACTTCCTCCCATTGGAATCCTTAGTTGATGGGTTCCTAAACTCCCATAGTTGGATTGTCCTTCTCTTCATCTACTCCACCTCTACCTGGTTGTGAAACTTCTTCATTTGAATATGCATGCTCATCACCTCTACATGTCTAGATATGACTAGGACTGGAATTCCTATCTACCTTTGCACTAATCTCATCTAATCGAGAAACCATCATCTAGAAGGTATACTTCATGCTTTTCATATATCTATTTAGAGCTTGCACACATTTCTTCTTAGGTGTCATTTGAACTAGACAAAATCCTTAACCAATTCCAAGTAATAACATACATAACTACAATCAACACAAAACTCAACACAAAGCTTTAAAAACAATAATGCTAGAGTAGGTTCACTCCATAATTAAATCATCTTCAAATACTAAATCTAGATATTATGAAATGCTAAATTAGTTACTAGAAAATAATAAAACTAGCTATCTTTAATTATTCAATTAGAAGATTACAACAAGATTCCCAAAACCCAAAAAACATCTAAAACCTTTCACTCTTAAGTGATATTGTAGATCATGAGGCTCTAAAACCACACAAAGGTTTTTTCAATGCAAAATCATTTTGCAAAATCCTACTAGCATCATCAATGTGATGGTGGGGCATCAATACTTTTTAAAGGATTGCAACAGTGGATACAACCACTAAAGCCTTTTGATATATGGGGAATTGACTTCATGCATCCTTTCACTTATTCTTCAAATGGAAAATTTTACATCGTTGTTATTGTGGAATATTGTACAAAGTGTGCTAAAGTAGTTGTAGTTCTTGATTACACTGTAGTAGCTGTTGCTAAATTCTTTAAGTAGCATGTGGTAAGTAGAAGTCTACACCATACCAGCCTCAAGCCAATTGATAAGTTGAAGTCACAAATTAAGAGATAATTTTTATAGTTACATGAATAGTTAGTTAATATAGGAAAGAATGGAGCATTAAACTCAATGATGCGATTTGAGCTTATAGATAAACCTAGAAACTTCCTATTAGTTATTCTTTATATGAGTTGGTTTATGGAAAATTACCTAAATGACCTATACAAGTAAACATTAGTACATTGAATACGACCTATAACTTAGATTTAGACCTCACTTTAGTACAATGTGAGTAGTTGATAAATTTAAATGTGCCAAGTAATGATTACCCTCATGCATAACAAAGTCCATAAAGTCCACAACAAACAAAGACATGGCCTTTGGATTAGATAGCTAGACATTCAAGCAGGTCAAAAGACCCTATATTATAATTCAAATCATGTACCTTAATGTTCTAAGTTCTAAATGCTTTAGGAGGGACCATACTTAGTTCATGAAGTTTATAGGTCTAGGGGCTTATAGATTTATCAACCATATAACACACATAAGTTTATCTTGATAAACATATAGAAACTCAAGCCATTCTAAGAACCCTATCAAACTAATGCCTCAAATACTTTAAAAATTGCTATTACCAAATCCATCTTTCGCATCTATTCCTTGAAATTTAGTCATGGAGGAGATCATTTGGTTTGAGCTGAGTGCATTTTCATCTTTTTGTTTTATAATTTCTTGCAATTTTCTAATTTTCAAAATATATTCTAGTTATTTGACATTTTCTAATTCTTCATAAATTTTTTATTTCTTATAATTTTTACTTTCTTTTATAACTTTAAAATTTCTTGGAGAGTCATTTTGCGAATGTTTTAAAATAGAATTTTTAATTTGTATAGGAATTAACTTTGTTTTTGAAATTGTGTTCTATGCTACCAAATTATTGAAGGATTAATTATGCATAACAATGAGAACACAACATCCATCCTTTCATTTTCATTAATAATAGTTCTTACTATGGGAATAATATGATCTTGATTATATTTATGACTAGAATTAACCCATGATCACCTTCTTTGAAGTAAGGGGGAAAGACCAAGAAGCTTGGATAAGGATGTGACATCAAAGAAATTTGTTGATTTCTTGATCTTAACTAGGGGTCCCACTGATTTCATAATGATATATTACAGCTTATGTTTTTAATTATTATTAGGAAATATCATTTGTAAACATTTTTTCTCTTATTATTTCAATAGAAAATCATGTGATCCATGCTCAAAGGTGATTCTATGATAAGGGTAACAAATTAACTAATTAATTAATTTCTAAGGTAACCATTCTTAGTGTACCATTGGAAAGACATGTGAATCATGCATAAAAGTAGGCTATTTCAAAAAATCTCATGATCCTTTGAACTATTCTCATTATATGACTAGATAGACATGTGACCTATGCTTGAAAAAACTCTTGCAAAGGGATTAGCATTAGTTATGAAATTGGAAAGACATGTGATTGATGCCTAAAGGTGCTTGTCTAAGTAATTTTCAATTTTCATAATACAAATATAATGATTTATTAATTAATTATAATGGTTTTGATGTCTATTTCTCAATTTTCTTTGTTACGTAGTTATTTTTAACATGGTGATCAATTAGTATTAGGGTGATGGTCCAATATAATGCAATGCAATGTCATTAAAAGTAGTATGGACTTTGTTGAAAATCATAATAGATAGGTATGGTTTATTATTTTAATCATGCTCTACACATAGGATCCATTATAACCATTGTAAGACATCTATGTTTTGCTTTTGCAATTCCTTCTAACTCTGTTTCACCTCACTACTATGTTTTACTTATGACTTTGATGTTTTTGTCTAGCATAGTGTAGGATTTTAGCATCAACAATTGCATATGTATGTATTGGAATAAAGAAATGATTTACATTTAATTTCTTGAGTGTCTATAGATACTTATAGGAGTTGTTATACTAAGGCATTAAGGGTAGAGACTACTTTGAGGAGGATTCACTTGTATAACTCTTAAGGATTATGTTTAAGAACCAATGCAACACTTTCTAAAACTTCATGAGTAGCTAATTTTTATTCATGCATTGTTATAACCTTTACTTCTCTTTAAGATTTTTATTGTATTTTATTGAAGTCTCATGAAATATCCTATTTTTTAGCTTATACAACATTGATACACCATGGGTTTTTATCATTTTCAAATGTTTTAGAGATAAACAAGATCCATCTTCTAGTTTGACAAATATTAGGGAGCCTTGGGACACTTAGAACATGAGAAAAAGATGAAATTTTCCAGGAAAAATACCTAAAAATATTATTTTTAGGGTTAATGATATTATAACTATGATATCATAGATGCAACCTACAATATTGTAGTTGAAATATTGCATCTATGATATCATTGATAAAAACTAGTTTATATATGCACGACCCTTAGCAAAATTTTCACATTTCATTCAAATAAGAAGGAGGTTTTTGATGTTTCTAGAGCCCAAAAATTTTAGGAATCATCACTAAAAAAATTAAAAGTATGATTTATGAATTCAAAAACTCCTGAGGTCTCAGAGTTGAGCTCTTTTTTGTGGAGAATCTTAAGAGTAAATTTTGAAAAACTTTCTAACATCTAGTTTTTGAATCATTAATGTAACTAACATAAAGTAATAAAATTTAATAAATAATTAACTTATAAATTAATGAATTAGTTTCCTTAGATCTTGGGAAACAATATTTCATAATGATCTTATGCCATTAATGTCATATTTTTCTAAGTTTTGGTCAAAATCAAAAGGATCCAAAGTGTTAAAGTCATAATGGAAAATGCTAAAAAACTAGTAATTGATCCATGGTAATTACAGATGGTACTCAAATGAGTTGCTAAATTTGGTGGTTCTTCATAATTATGGTAGAAAAGGCCATAATGAGAATGTAAAAGAGGCAAAGAATGTAGAAGAAATCAACTACAAGACTAAAGTAGCAAGATGAGTAATTAGTACATTAGGTCATGTAATAATCAGCATAGCTGAAGCTTCAATTCTACTTGCTCTAGAAGTAGAAAGATAGATCATTGTTTTTAATGCATGTGTTGAGGCCATCAACAACAGTTCCCTCATGGTTAGTGTGATCATTGAACTTACTTTGGGTCATTCCTTGGGTTTGCACCATAGGAGGTATGAGAAAAATTGAAGGCTTCTTCATTTTGGCCAATCATTTCAACTAATGAAGAATGGTACCTTGGTGAGATGTGCTAATTCGAATACAACAAAAAATCAAAATTGATAGTTAAAATTGAGGAAGTCTCAGTGTCATATACTATTGAGGCCATTTCTAACATGTTGGAATTACCATACATTGGTATTGAAATAGTTGTAGTATCTACTAGGTTGGAATTAGAAATAAGAGATTTGTGATTGGAAAGAGTCTATGGGAATAAGGGTAAGATATTTGGATTCTTATGTCTAGCTATTAGAATCTACTTTAAGATAGGGAACATGTCACACCTATACCACAAAGTGCTTAAATAGAATATCTACGTATGTAGCTAGAAGAAGTGCTCTTTTGAGTGGGAGGTGTTGTGACTGAAAACCTCAATCGCTGGAAAAATCAAAGATCCTTAGTGTAGTAGTTCCTCAACCCACGAATCCCTAGGGCCTTCATAGAAAAAATGAGATTCAAGGCACCTTGGTTGATCCAAAAGATCAACCAGGGACTTATGAAATGCAATGCATGATGACCGAAATGCAAAACTGATAGCAGATCTGAATAATGCACAAATAATAAACAAATGTATTTTATACACAAAATCAAAAACTTAAAAATGTTTTGAGAAAAAATAAAGAATAAGTTAGAGAAAATGTATACAAATGGCACTTGAATGAGCAACCAAGGGGGGGTTAACTAGTGTAGGAGTTCAAAGCCCGTTGAGGTCAATGCAATCTGTTCCATGATTTGGGTGCTAAGCCACTCCTAATGCTTTCAAACCTTTCGTAGTGATAACTTGTGCTTTTCAATACTTTGATATTGGGATGGCTACGATATCGAGTACACGAAATCACAGCCCAAGATGCAATATCGTACATTCAATATCATAGGGTTACTCTCGGGTCTATAAATACAACACCCAGGCACACAATTGGAAGTAAGTTTTTGGCAATCAAGTAGCGAAAATCTTGCAGTTTGTCCATTTGAAAGTTAGAATATTTTCCAAGTGCCCGCAATAGGAGGTCTAAGTGTGAATGGATCTTTATTCAAGCATTGATGTACCTGAACACACTAGTGTGTTGGCAATAAAGACAAACTCTTTGATCCATTCCTTGCAGCACTTGAGACTTTCTTTCTTATGCATATATATATTGTGATTTCATG
Source organism: Gnetum montanum (assembly GCA_015680685.1). NCBI lineage: Eukaryota > Viridiplantae > Streptophyta > Gnetopsida > Gnetales > Gnetaceae > Gnetum > Gnetum montanum. The sequence continues at coordinate 1,093,303 of MNCI01005835.1, forward strand.
CAATTTACATTAATGTTATTAATGCTGTAAGTAATTTTGATCAATCAAGTAAATCATTAAAATACACAAGCACGACCCCTTCAAGCATACGTGTGACGCTTGGTAGCTCAGAAATGATTAGTGTTTGACAGCCCATTAGTGTTTGCACAAAGTTTAGGATGTGTCGAGGAAGTGAAAACGGTTACTTGTGTTAGGCTAGATTAGACCATAGTCTACTTAGCAATTAATTGCTCTTACTTTTACTTTCATCTTTGTTTTAGGTGAGTAATTTCATAAAAGCACAAAATAATAAAAATCTTATGCCTCAGTCACACTTAACCATACAATTGCATTCCATAAGTGGAATTGGGAAGACAACAAATGGACAACACACACACATTGTTTAGCTTTAGTGTACTTAGTAATTATAGTTGGCAAAATTCGACCGGATCACATGTGAACACCTATGATTCGTATGGTTGGGCGTAGGGGTACCTTGCCGCTCATCACCTAGCCACAACCTTAGATCTGCAATGTTGGCTATGATGGGGATTGAGAAGTGTGAAAAATCTAAGTTTCCCAAATTCTCTACACTAGGAGTTGGGAATCCCAAAAGTGCAGTGTGGAGCTTAAAAACTCACAAATCTCAAAGGTGCTTTTATAGGTTCTTTGGACCATGAATGGGGCTACAAAATGGGTATGATTTTATTGCAAAATGGTTGTAAATTGGCTACCAAATTCAGGTGAGATGGATGCCCAAATTTGGGGGTTACTATACATAGTAAGTGCTTTTCCCCATGGCCATTCCATTTACTATAAATAGTAGCTAGGGCATGCCTTCCATGCTAAAGATGAATCTTCCATGCTAAGCTTTCCACCATGGTTGCTGAAGTGACTGGTCAACGTTGAAGTGCATGAAGTGTTGAAATTTGGATATTTTGGCTTCCACACTAGGGGATGCAATTTTCAGCGTTGGGGGTGAAGAATCCATGCTAGGGGAAAACTTCCATGTTGAGCGGGGAAGGTTTCCAAGCTGTGCATATAGTCTCTACATTGAAGGGAGGGGTGGTTGGGGGGGGGGGGGGGGGGGGGGGGGGGGGGCTAGTTTTCAAAACCCCCACCCTTCCACATTGAGGGTAGGTGAGATTTACCCCTTTGCATGTGTTTCCAGCATAGAAAAGTGTATACCCTCCATAAAATCCATAAAATTTCATTTTTTAGCATTCTAAAAGACAAGCCCAAATATAGACACTAGGTGACTTTTTTCACTTGGGGAATGAAGCTTGGACCACCTATGAGGCATCTTTTAGCTCCAAAAGTGTAAAGTATGTGAAATTGTCCATTTTGGATTACAATTTTCACATTTACAACAAAGTTTTGCTCAAGTTTCATGGGGTGAAAGCTACATGATGAAAATTGGCTATAACATGCAAGTTTTCATGGTGTTTCAAGAGGTATTTGAAAAACATGGCTGATCTTATTTTTCTAGAGATTGAAAGGTAATTTGAGAAAAAGAAATTAGCTAAGCCAATAATTCCATTTCCTTGCCTCATTAAAAAGCTTTGCAAAAAGAGATAGGATACTTGGATACATTAATGATATGATTAGAAAGGCCTTGAGGGCATCATATTTTGAGATGATCAAACTTGTATTAGTAAAAAAGGATTAAGAAGATGCATCTTCTAGCACCAAAGTTCCACAAAGCATATCTATAGTAGAACTGGGTAGTTTAAGATCAAGTACTTATGTCATTGCAATAGATCTTGGGGCCTATTGATCATCCATGAATCACCATAGGAAGTATCATAAGTTGTAAGCTAGAGGAATGGAGAATTTTAATATTTATTAAGTATGATTATAAATGATATTGAAGTCTCCATGGACCCAAGAATTGATAGAATCTTAGTGCAACCAACTAAGGATGACTAGACCACATAAATTTATGGGAATATAGTTGCATTCTAAGTCATCCTTACATCTAGTGATGGGGCCATAATTTTGATTATGCCTCATGAAGATTAAGATGATACCACCAAACATGTTGCTGATCATGTAAGTACTACTTTGAACATTCCTACGATATCCATTCCTAATTATAATAGTTTTGAAGACATTTAGAAATTTCCAAGTATGGATGGGAGAGCTGGTGGAGTGATGAGTGTACTAGAGCATGAAGATGTCTTGGATCAACTACCTAAAATAGGTCAAACTATTCAAGACATTTTTTAGATTCCTAAAAGATATCACAGTGATCTAATTAGACTTGATTTCAATGAAGAAAAAGTTAATGTTTATAGAGGCTGAACTAGACTATGTAGAAGAAAACATACAATAATTGCAAGATAAGATAGCATAACTACATGTTCAACTACAAGATCTAGCTAGGTTTGTAGCTTTAGAGTTGCTTGGTAAGTTGAAAATTGAGGAAGCATAATGCTTGATGGCCAAGTAATGGGATAGCCTAGTATATATATGAGGTGATTGGTAGTGATAACTTAGGTGGTCTTCATTTCACTAGTTGGAGATGAAAAGGAAGAAAGTCACATGAGATGATTTAGTTGATGATATTAAGGCATATTCCTTATAAAATAACATTTCTATGTTGGAAGAAGAAAATAAGGGACTAGTAGTAGAAAACTAGAGGTTGATGCAACTAGTAAAAGAAAAAGAATAATTGAAAAATCAGCTAAGCTACATCTGAGAATAATTTATTAAAATAGATGTTAATATTAAGAGATTAGCATGATAAAATAGAAATCTATCCATGGTAGAGGTATAAGCACTATAGCAAAGGTTAATGATTGAGACTGGCACTTAAAAAAACAAGCTCAACAAATAAGATATGTTCAAACAACATTACAGAAAATAGGTGGATCTCTAGAAGGAGATCAATAAGAAGAAAATCAAGAGATCCAAGGCTCATATCAATGTTGCTTTACAATAATCTATGAATGCTACTTGGAAAAGCATATTTGATGGAATTACAATGATACATTAGGTAGAAATCAAAACCCAAGACTTATAGATAGAGGAGTTGATATATTATATGAAGCTTGCTAAGCTTTGATATGCTAATCTTATCATGTTAACTACTAGTCTTCTAGGATATGAAGTGAAGAAATAAGCAGTAGAAAAATTTGCATTATTTAATCATAAAAATAAACTCCATGATGAAACTAAGAGAATGCTGCAAACAATATAGGTAGAGCTAGAGATCCTTTGAACATAATACACTGATAAATGTGACATTATAGAAGACCTAGAAATGAGATTGATAGAATTCTAGGTATTAAAGTATAAAGTTAGAGCATTTGAGATTGAACAAAAATTATTTGCCACTTGATTTATTTAGGAAAATAAAATGTTCTTGAATATGTTATGTCCATGATAAATCCCAACTAGTGCAAATCTAGCTTGCTTAGCTTGGATGATTGATGACCTATGGATGGATTTAAAGAAGTAACTAGTCATCCTTGACCATTTTCGCATGGGGAGATCAAGTTGTTGATCCACCGTAGAAGCCCCCATAATAGGAGGAAGCACCGTCACTTGGAACAACATAAAGACTTGGTATTGGGAGAAGTTTTGAAAACCTAAAATTTTTACAATTTGTTTGATATATGTAAAGTGTTTTTCCATGTTGTAAATCCCTTGTATAAATTTTGTAATATGACATTCAAGTTAGTTCATTAGTTCATTAGTCAAGTCACCTCCACAATTTTGTAACAAAATTTGTCCTATTTTTGTTTAATTTGAGGACAAGTTTTTATTTATTTGTGGGTGTATGATGAATAATTAATGCATCTAGTATGATATCACACCTATGATATCATAGTTTCAATATCATAGCTATGATATTATATGTTTTCATTTGATATTATTGATGCAATATATCTAAAATAGGTAAATTCTATAAATACTATCCATTGATCATATTAAAGGTATTGTTTGATCATTAAAGCAGCGAAGCACTTGTAGTTTATTTTTGTAGAAGTTAGAATAGTTAGCAAGTGCCTATAGTATGATTTGGAGTGATTGTCAAGAGTATTTATTATAGTGCTTTGTTTTTAGACACCTGACATAAATAATATGAAGACTAAGATTACTTTATATCATTGCAACACTTTGACTTAGCATAAAATTTAATTTTAATTCAAGTTATCTTTTAATGAACATAGCTTAATATTTACTTTCATAAGTACTTAGCTAATAATTTACTTTTAGTTGTACATTAGAATATGAGGGAATGAACACAATCACTTCAAGTGTAACATATGTTCACTTGGGAACCTAGTAGCATTGAGGCTTGGTTAGCCAATACATGCTATGTTTAGTAATCCTAGTATTGAATATATGCATTTAAAACATGTACAATATATAGGATCAAATGCTCATTACTTAGGCTAGATTAGAATTTTCTTATTGCACATAGATTAAAATAGATTAAATTTATATATTTTAATAATTTTTTAATCATTGTCCATCAACATCATTAATCATGTATCTTAGTTATACTTAACCAAACACACTAAGGGCCATATGAGTATATCTATGAAGACATCAACTTGTGATTACCATTTAAGATCTAGATACCACACTAGTCTAGTTTATGAATTACGATTAGGTCACTTGCATATGTTTGTGATTTGTATGATTGAGCATTGGGACCACTCATCGCTCATCAACATCTAATAACTTTGATTTATCAAATATAAGATAAAGATACATGTATTTTTCATGGGCATCAATGAATAAGAGAAAATATCTTTGGCCATTTAAATAGGAAGAGGAAAAAGATTCATAGATATGATTTCAAGAATCTTTGAATTCCTCTTAGCTCTTATAGTGGTCTTGTGAGTTTTCTTTCCTTTAATGCATCCTATATAGGTACCAAAATCAATAGAGTAAAAGGTAATTAGACATCATTATTTACCAATCTTTTAAATCTATCTATGGAGATGCATTCTAATCTCTTATGCCACATGTTAGAGGATTCTTCAGTTATATTCACCTTTTACTACCATTATCTATACATGTAGTTAAGAGATTACACTCAAAAGTGAAATCTAGATTAAACTTATATAAACCATCAACTAGTTATCTAGAATCGACAATATCTTTTTTTTAAAAAAAAGATATTATAGTAGAATGTTCAAAATTAAGCATATATCCAAACTTAACTAGCTAGAGTTTTGGAAAATGATAAAAATAGAAAGTATTTGGGAGATTTAGAATGAATCTAGATCCTAACATCATCCTAAATATCCTCACCACCTCCACATGAGAACACCTTTCATTTTCTAAATAAATGCTTTATTCATTTTCCTTTGGTTACCTTGGGTGGAGGATGACCTACATAGTAGTAGCAATGTAAATTGTACAATCATAATTAATTCATCATGTGTTATTATAAGCATTAATAAAACAAGATTCAAGACATACATAGGAAATAAGATTAACTTTATTCTTGAGTCACTTTTTATATTTTTGGAAATTTCTTATAATGTGTTTCATTTTCTTGTAGAAGAAGTAAGAAATCTATTTGCCATGTTATTTCATTAGCAAATTTTCTTCATTTTTCCCCTTATGGATACCTTTATTATTTTTGTCCTTTCTTTTCTCATGAGTGACTAGATGGACATGTTCTAAATTGTTATGCTTAATTTTTTCCTCCTCTTAAATGCACATAGTTAAACGTTCATTTACTAACCAATTTTTTCTTATGTATGTTAAATAATTTTTAAATGATTCATATTAATTTGGAAGAGAATTAAGCATGAAGTTGACAAAAAATTCCTCAAAGAAGTTAATACCTAAGGATTTAAGTTGTATTGTAATACCCCTTGTTGAACTTCAAGCAAGTTAAATATATACAATCAGTAGTGTTGTAATCAACAATGATAATAGATCATGACTTGTAAGCTAGAAACATTATAATTTTCAATGTAATAAATATCATAAGAAAAAGATTATGATAATAGAGTAAAGTAACAAAAAGGAGGAAAAACGATAAAGGAACAAAAGGAACTTGACAATACATTAAACATCCCTATCCTTAACATAATATCTTATGAATAAAACTATAATAATTCACTTAAGTTTTTTGACACAAGATCCTTAGGTATATTAGAATTATCGATGACACATAAAATCAAACTCTAACATTGTATTAGATTCCTTAGGTTATGATTAGGAAGATAAATTGAATGATAGTTAGCCTAAGAAATTTTGTTACTAAGGGATAGTTAATAGGTATGATGAAACCCAACCAATAATAATCATTAAGGAAAACCCCATAAAATAAGAGAACATTTGAAGCAGGGTTGCTATGATTTACTTTAATCCTTCAAAACACACCGAATGTAGATATTATACAAGATAATTCAATTGGTAGAAAATAAGAAAACTAGTTATTTTCAATTAATTCAAAAGAATATGACAATTATAGTGGAACCACAATTCCACAAACAGTGATACTTACACACTCAATGATATTATAGATCATGAGGCTCTACAATAATCGATGAGTGGCAAGATACCCCTACACTCAACCATACGAATACAAGCGTAGCACGTGCGATCCAGTCGAACTCTGCAGACTAAATGCCTACACGCCCATGGAACACTTAGGGTTAATCATTCGTTGTCTTCCCAGACTTACTTGTAGTTGTCATGGTGTATGGTTACGTAAGTCTGAGGTATATGATTTTTATAGCTTTTTTGGTTTTATCTCCTATGCTAACAAGGTGAAGGGTTGAGAAACTAATTACTAACTCTAACTAAGGAACTAAGTCTAAATTACCTAGCGTCAGCATCCGTTCCCACTTACCATACACACCCTGAACCGATGCAACCGTGGCTACCAAATGCTAATCGTTGCTGGGATCACCATGCGTAACGCACGTGCTCGAAGTGGTCGTACTGAGGCACTTAACTAGGAGAGAAGGGTTGAAAAAGATTTAACAACTAATGAAGCAATAAATAACAGTAAGTAAAATCCTAATTAGCCTATTCCATGCACTGCAAGGTTTATCCAAGAAGCTCGTCTTTATTGCCATACACAAACTTGAGTTTAGGTACAATGTTTGTTCGAATAAAGATCCGTTCACTTTAGGACTCCTATTGCGGGCACATGGAAAATATTCTATCTCTGGAGTGATTAATTTGCCAGAGTTTCCCTACTGTCTAGCCTAGGATGAGGAAACAAGGGAGAGCCATCTCTTATTTATAGATATAATGACGCACCGCGATATCGCGTACGTGATATTGCAAGGGATGTGATATCGCGATGACCGCGATATCACGTACGCGATATTGTGGCCCATGCGATTTTGCGTCCCATCAATCATACACATGATCAACCTCAATGCAAGGTGCCATTGATCTAGACCTCTTCCACACATATAGAACTAAGATCCACCCACAAAGAAATACAATGACCAATATTACACACACAATTGACCATATAGATGCAGACACTTTCATGAAATCTCTTTCTCTCCCATGCACTCCCATGCAAAACATGTAAACATAATTAATAGTTATTAATTACAAATCCAAGACCTTAGGGGAGCCTTTCCCATGATCAACTTAGAGATTCCTAGGTATTTCCAATCTTGATCTTAATGTTTTTGGATGTTTCCCATTTTGGAATTGCTATATCAGAACTTTTTATGGTCAAATGAGACATCTACAGGTTTGACAAGATGTCTCTTTGTCAAGCCCTAGATTCAGATAAGACATCTACTCTTTAGATAAGATGTCTTCTCTAGGAATGATATGTCTCCTCATTATGCAAGATGTCTTCCCAGTAACATTTCCTCTCTTGGCTGAGTTGTCTTCCAAGAAAATTAGATGTCTCTATCAATAGCTAGCTCTTATACAAGATGTCTCCCAGGCATATGCGATATCTCCTATGCATGTCTAGCTCTTAGGCAAGATATCTACAAATATGAAAGATTCCTTCAAAGCTTTCTAAAATCTTAATTCTTCTACTTGTAGGGAGAAAAAGGGGTTAGAAGAGGTGTCCCTACACTAGCTCTTCCACCCTTCAAAAAGTGAACTCAAGTGAATAAGGAAGTAGGGGTAGAAGTGATTCCCAACTTAACAAGTTTGGTTTATGGATCCATACAACATCATTAGTAGTATGATCCTCTTAATGGATTAGGTACTCATGCCTCATGCCTCTTTACTTCATGAGTATTAAAAGCTTGTCTCCTCTTATGTATGATTACCTTCCTCTCCTATGAAGGCTTGGACTTATCAATAGCTCCATTTAACTCATCAATGCTACCTTGTAAGATGTCATCATATATTGGTCCATGGTAAATCATAATATTTGCAATAGTAAAAATAAAAGACATACCCACAAAAAGTGTTATCATTGATTTTGGTCTTTACTTTGAAGGGTTCCATCTTCTTGACTTTCAATTTTGGAAAGTTAATACCTCTCAACATATTATTCTTCAAATGCATCCAAACAAGATCACCAACATCAAATTTGGGCTTCCTCTTACACTCATTCCTTCTTAGGATTCTTTCTTAGGCTTCTTCTCAATATTTTCCTTCACTAGAGCATGAAAATCCTTCATATCTTACACAAAATCAATACTTAATCAAGCTTCTCCATCAAAGCTCTTAACATTATTCACCATATTAGAAAAAAATCATCATTAACCTCAAATGGACTCTTCCTAATAATAACAAGCATTATTGTAGATAAATTCAACATGACACAACTAATTCTTACACCTATTAGATTGTCCTTCATACAAATACCTCAAAATATTCAACAAAGGCTTATTGAACACTTCAATTTGGACATCAAATTATGGATTATATGCACTAGAAAAATTAAAATTTATTCCTAAAACTATCCAAAGGAACCTCCAAAAATGACTCATGAACTTGAAGTATCTATCACTAATAATGTTCAAAGGAATTCCATGCAACATCATAACATGTTGAAAAAATAAATTTGCAATATGAGATGCATCACTCACATTTTTGTATAGAATGAAGTGTGCCATCCTAGAGAATATGCCCATCACCACAAAGATATCATCATTTCCACTTTTGTTCTTTAGAGTCCTACTCATAAAGTTCATTGACATACTTTGTTAAGGATCCTTGGGGATTGGCAAAGGCATATAATGTCCATCCAATTCTTTATGTTCTATGAATTTCTGACATTTCAAACACTCCTTCACAAATTTGAAGACTCTAGAGGTTATTTGAGGCCCAAAATAGTGTCTACTTATAAGTTCCAATGTTTATCTCTACCCAGGTGACCTTCCATGTTACCACAATGTTTTTTAACCAAAATTTTCCTTCTAAAATCATAAAAAGGGTTCTTTGAGTCTTCTCTAGACCTATCCAAAATCTAAATCATGTTTATACAAATCAGAAAAATCATTCATACCTTTCACATGAGGGATGCTAAAATTCACCATATGCACCCTAGCTAATGTATCAGCCATCACATTGGTTTTTCTACTTTTGTGCTTGAGCACAAAATTAAACTTCTATAATTATACCATTCACTTCATATGTTTGACAATTATTTCAAACTCCTTACAACTAACTACTTCAGAAAAAATGCAAATTCTTCGGCATGTTCACTTCCAAATTATATCTCAAGCCCCAAAATTCAAGATGAATGCTAAACAGTTGTTTTTCTTATTGTAGCCATGGAGTCATATCGAAGATCCAAATAATCACCATCATCAAGCCTCGCTTCTAAAGAAGGTCTCATAATTAAGCCACAGTTTTCTACACCATTTGTCCTTTTTCCTCTTTCTTCCACCTTTGTTCTCATTCGACAATCCCCACCCTGGAAAAGATACACACATTTTAGTGAATGGTTGATCTCTGGATTGCATTTCCACACCCTGTGGAATGCGAAGTTTAACATGTTTCCTCTATAATAGTCTTAGTCAACACAGTTTCTCTTCCTCCTTTCCTCAATCTATATGTCTTGAAGTAGCTTATGTACTAAATTTTGTTTTCTATTAATAAAATTCTCTTTTTGGGGTCCGACACCCCCCCCCCCAATATGTTTGACATTCAACTTCTTTTGGAAATTGAGAAATTAAAATGATTTTTATTTTTTCATCAAATTAAACTTCTTGGGTAATAAATAATGCCTTCAATGTTTGATGCTTGAAGAATAGCTTACAATTCCTTCTCATATATGCTATATTTCTGCCTTGTCTCATTTAACTTTTCTAAAAAGAAATTAATAGGTCTACCTTCTTGTGAAAGTAACACTTCAATGGAAATTCCACTTGCATTCAACTTCACATGAAAAAACTTCTAAAAATCTAGTTTTGCAAGTACTATTTCACTGATTATTTTTGCCTTCAACAAGTTAAAGCTCCTTTGGGTCTCATCACCTCACCTAAAATCTTAATTCTTGTTAAGAAAAGTAAACATAGGTTATAAAATACCATTGAAATTTTTAATGAACCTATTAGAATATAATTCTTAAGTGTACACTCATTAGCTTCTCATTAGCAAACAACAAAGAGCTCTTATCAAAATACCATAATAATTTGTAAAAGATAGGAGAAAAAATGAGAGGTTACAATGATTCCGTAAGGTTGTGACTATTACAATGAATAAAAACTTATGAAATTTTCTATTTCCCATGATTCCATCAACAATCATTAATTAAGATTCATTGTATCTAAAACATATCAAGGATGAAGAAGAAAAAGAAGAAAAAGAAGAAAAAGAAATGGTATAAGTCACTATCATGATGATTCTTATGAGTTACAATAATACCATCCAAAAGGATGAAGATATTAATTGTAAAGCAAATACCTTCTGAATGATACCTAAGAAAACAAGAAATGAAGTTCGTAAGGAGCCTGTACAAGGGAGAGTAAAGACATTTACAAAATAAAAAATAACTAACATGAACTAGAATTAAAGTTGGAGCCAAGGTTAGAGTTAATGTAATCTAAAGTATTTTGTAAACTAATCAATCATAATAAAACATTAAAAGATAGTTATTTGTAACATATAAGCAGTTATGAATAATAGAAGTTACCATGTGGTCAAAAATTTGAAAATATTAATTACAAATAACATAAATTGTTAAGTGATTAGGAAATCATGGCAACCATTACAAAGATGTTACCATGAATTATGAAAAGGAAAATTAGAGTTACAAATGATGTTACGATGTAATCAAAAAATTATGAATTAATGAAATTGATTTAAAATATCAAGATTAATTTATACAAAATATGTATTTTTATAATGTGAATCCTTTTTATAAAGATCCTAAGAAAACATTGATGAAACATGATGAAAACCAAACGTTAATAGAAGCTCATGTAAAAACCTGCTAAACTAAGAAATGGTTTGACCTCCCCAACATTTTTAAAAGCTGGCCAATCTTTAATAGCCCTCACCTTGATAGTTCTATATGAATTTGATTTTTAGAAATCACATGTTCCAAATATGTGATCTTCCTCTTGAAGAAGTGACTCTTCTTTACATTTATTACCACATGTGCCTCCTCCAGCTTAAGACACACTCTTATCAAGTGATCCAAGTTATCCTCCTCTTTAGAGCTGTATACCAAAATATCATCAAAGAAGATAATGTAATACTTATCAATCAAATCTTTGAGAACATCATGCATCAGCCTCGTGAATGTAGTAAGGATATTTGTATGTCTAAAGGCATCACCAATACTCAAACAATATATTTGGTATCTTTAATGCAATCTTCCATTCATTACTTGGCTTGATCTAGATTTGATGATATTCACTCAAATTAATTTTGTTAAAAATATTTGCATTGTTTAGGAAATTAAGGATATCATTCATCCTTGGAGTAGGAAACTTGTACCTTACTATTATTCTATTCACAACCATAGAATAAATGTACATTATCTATTCTTCACTATCCTTCTTTAGCACAACATTGCTAGAACTACACAAGGAGAAATTGACTCAATTCACAAGTAACTCCTCTACCTCTCTTTGTAATTCAGCCTACTAATTTGGTGTCATTAGGTATATTGTCTCATTTGGAATGGTAGCACTAGGAATGAGTTTTTTTGATATTGAACATTTCTCATTGGTGGCAATCCATCTAATTTTCCCTTGAAAACTTTGAAAAATTGCTTCTTCAAGCCTAACACGCTTGTTGAAAATTCTACCTACACAACATCATGATTAGAAGTAATAGTTGATACACTCACAAAACCAAAACTAGCCTCACCATGTTTCTTAATATATTCTCTTTCTTTAAGAAGAATTAAGGAAGTCGTAAGTGAGATCTATTGCCTCACCTATTCAGTTATCATAGGAATCAGCTCATGGATTTCATTTGATCTTGCTACAATCCATACATTTCTTGCTCCATTAAATTGAGCACCATTATCAAAATTCCAATGCCTATCAAGAGTTATATCAGAATACTTAATTGGTAGTACATCACATTTCATAAATTGTGATAACTCCTAGTTTTGAACTTTAAAATGCATTGCTTTCTCAACTATTAAAAGAAGTTTCATAATAATCAATGCAACTTGTAGGATCTAGAATGAGGATTTATCACTTAACCTAATCTAGCAACTGTTATATAGGAAATAAAATTTTCTTGGTCTTTCACACCAATCAAAATATGAATCCATTATCTACTAAGCAAAAATCTAGCCCCAATTTGAAACACCAATTTTCTTGGTGGATGGTCTGCTCTATTTATATTTTTGATAATTGCATATGAATTCAATTTAGAAACTTCTTTAATTTTAGGATAATTAGAATTATCTCTTTGAAGAGCTTGGCTTGATTTTGTCTCCACTTTCATGGTTTGTACATCCTTATCTTTGGCTAGCTTGTGAAGTGGACATTTCCATGGTTTGCATTCTTGCTCTCTATATTTGAAGCACTAAATCTTGGATGAGTTGTTGTTTGGAACCTTGCCTTCTTTGCCTTGGTCCTTCTTAGCCTTGCTCTTCTCATTATCTTTCTCTTTCTTCTTATCATGATTACCATCTTTTTCATTAGATTTTGACTTTGAATCCTTTTTTGATTTGCATCATTTGTCCTTCTTCTTTGAAGTTGTTTACTTCTATTTCCAAACCCATTGAGTTTCTTTTCTACCTTAAGTTCCAAATCATAAGCCTTATTAAGGATTTATGGCTCATATAATGACAACTCTTGTTGATACACTATCATGAGACCTCCAAGAAAGATTGAAGCATATTCATATTCATTCCAGTTTACCTTAGCTTGATGGAATAGTTTACAAAGTTTGATGTAAATCTCTTTGACATTTTTGTCTTCCTATCTAAGAAATTCAAGCCTCATGATTATGTCTTTCTCTACCAAGATTTTTCAAATTTTCATCTCAACCTATATTTCATCAAATACCAATCCTTGATAGGCTGAGCATTTTTCTTCTCATAACTTTGTGACTCTTTTTTTTTGCTAAGTTGATGCCATATATTAAAATCTATATTTAGAAATTAGTACCCTCAAGTGATTTGGTGGCTCCTCTAACTCAAAATGATTATCTAGTACCTTCAATCAATTTTAAAAAGCATTGGTGCTGCCTATATCATTAAAAATTTTTAGCTCTACATATGAAAGTCTTGCTGCATTTTTGAATGGTCTAGTAAGCCTTGCTTCATTTTTATCATCAAGATTGTCATGAAAAAATGTTGATGTCTATTATGGAGGTTCTTAGAGTGCTAACATAAGGATTTAGATTCTCTTCCCCTGAAATTCTAGGTTGATGGGTTTTAACACTTTCATAGCTAAAATGTTATTCCTCCTCATTTGCTCACCCTATACTAGACTAAGAAACTTTTTCATTACCATTTGAATGAAAATACTAATCATTACCATGAGTTTGAATATTGCTAAGACCTATATTTCTATCTACCTTGGCATTGATCTAATCCAGTTATTTAACCATTAGTTGAAAGGTAGATTTCATGCTCTTCATGTTTCCATTCAATGCTTGAACATTGTTCCTCTTAGAAGCCATTTGAAATAGACACAAAAATCCACAACCAAATTTTAGATAGCAATAAAACTTATGCATTGATATCAATCCTAGAGTAGTGTCACTCCAATTTATTCTAATCATTCAAAACACACCAAATCCTAATATTATGCAAGACAATTTAATTGCTAGAAAATAAGAAAACTACTTATCTTTAATTAATCTAGAAGAAGATTACAATAATAATGGAACTATAATTCTACAAAATGATAATACTTACACACTCAATGATATTGTAGAGCATGAGGCTTAATAACCACACATATGATTGATCTCAATGTAAGATATAGTTGATCTAAATCTCTTTCACACACATAGAAATTGGATCTAAGTTCTAGAATTATCAGTACAAAACAAGATTGTGAAATCAACATCAAAGGTAATTGAAAAAGTTTTGGAATCCAAGTCATAGGCCAAATAATAAGCTTTCTTAGTCTAAGCCTTATAGTCCTATGATTCTACACATAGACCTATCATACTATAACTACCATCAAAATGAGTTAAATTGAATTATTTTTACCTTAACTCATCATTTTATTCTTTATGGATAATGATAAAATGAATAAAATATAATTTATAAGAGTGTTGAATTAGAAATAAACAAATATTATGAAATAATAAGCATTTACATTGAATAATAACATTCCTTAAAAATATCACATCCATATTATTTAAGAATTTGAAGGAAGTTTGTAAAGCAATAGTGAAATTGGAGTTAAAAATTGTCTCAAGAATAGTGTGCGATCAAGAAATTCATTGCAAATTAGAAAGCTTTTTAATTTATGATTATTATAATCATGAACCAAGAAAAGAAAATTAATTTGAAGGTGATTCTATCTAGAAAGGAAGTATTTGTACCCATGACTATTTATTTTCTATGAGTGATGTTGAAGATTATGCAAGTCCTAACATTTAGCAAGAATTATTTTTAACTAATGATTGAACTAGTAGTCATGAAGCAATTAGTAATAGTTGAAATGGATGATTATGTATACTTTAGCCTTCCAACTACAAATTTAATTTCAGTTTGAAATTTGTTGCACATCCTAGAATCCTACAATGATAGAATAGTTTAAATAATTTATCAAGGTAAGTCCTTTCATGTTTGCATCAACAAAGAAGTTATTAGATATCTTGCAGAAGACAAAAGTATCTACTTGTCTTTCATAGAAGCAGAAAAAGCTTTACTTCCTCGTTGAATATAGTCATCATTATTATGCTCTTACTTCTTGAAGTGCTTAAGTTTAAAACATAATTGAAAGGGAAGCCATGCTTAAACCAACACTTTTATTTAACATATTCCTTATTTTTGGAGAAGTACAAGAGGAATCATCCTTGGATTTTGATTTACCTTTGTTTAAATATTTATTGCTAGAGGATTCTTTCTTTTATCTTCATTTATTTGGGTCTTTTTTTGTGACTTTGGCCATGTATACTTGCTCATTGTTTTGATTGCAATTATTGAAATTTTAAAAATTCTAATTTGTGAAACCAATTCATCATATTTTGATATTTATAATCATTATGCAACATAGCTATAAAATTTTTAACTTTTTGCCTTTGAGTGAAGTCACAGTCATACTCATTAACACATCTTAAGTGTAATGCCTCTCTAACTAGGCTTTGTGTAGAAAGCTATTACGTAGAAAAAACTAAAAAAATGCATAGATAAAAATAAAATACAACTTAATAAAAATACTAGATGTTAACAAAAATATGATAGGCAAGACAGTAAGCATCCATAAGATAGACACAAAGTGGAAGGAAAACATAGATTGCAATGACAATAGTTCCATACGTACGAATCCTACCTTGTCTAGACACAAAGTGGAAGGAAAACATAGATTGCAATGACAATAGTTCCATACGTACGAATCCTACCTTGCCTAGTATTAAAGTAGCCTAAAGTCCTATTACCTAAGCCAAACAAAGTCCTATTACCTAAGCCAAATAAAGTCCTATTACCGAAGCCAAAAATAATAGTAACATGATACTAGATAAATTATGGAATAAATATATTAAGAAAAAATTAGGAAGTACTAAAAGATTAAAAAGGCATTATACTTTAACAATGATAAAATAACTGTATAAAATGAAATAAAAATATTCAACACTGTAGAAATTAAAACCCATGATAAAGTTAGGCTTGTACAAAATACAAACAAATACAAATCCCCACAGCCATACGAGTACATTACATGATACAAAAATCATAGTTAAAAATTATAAATTAGAAGAAAAACATACAACTAATAACATAATTGCCAAACTAGAAAGCATTAAAAGTAGAGTTCTGAATTAGCTTTTCCATCTAACCCTTCTTCATCACAACTAATTGGATCACTTTAAAGGCACAAAAACACAAGGAGAATTAGTTCCTAAGATTGAGGAAGAAAAATAAACTATAAATACTCCCTTATAGGTTTTAGTTTTAGGCATCATGTAGTTGAATAGTCATGCATAGGGAGTAGTTGCATGCAAAGAGTTAGCACCAAACATACAAACATGCCAAAATAACAAAAATAAATAGAAACCAAGTTAATACCATGCTATAAAAATAAGTAAAAGATTTCACCACCACCCACAAAAACCAAAAAAAAAACCAAAACCAAATGAATGATACTTACTTAGAAAGGAAACCTAAGTAAACATTGCTAACTAAAAATCCAAATCCAAATCATAAAAAAATTATATATATATATATATGTATGTATGTATCCAAACAAAGCCTTGGCCAGTAGGGAAGCATATCCAAATTGCTTACTAAAGCTAAAAAATTATCCAAACTAAGGGGTGTCTACTAGATAGGAATCAAAGATTGGTAAACTAAAAATTAAGGTTTTGAAAGGATATTTGAAATTAGTAGAAAATAAAAAAAGGAAATTTAAGATCTTAAATATTGTTTTAAGCTTGTGAAATTATAAAGACATGATCAGTTTTTATTTTTATACTTTTAAGTGTTCTAGGAAGACTTAGAAATTTTCTTGTTTTGACATGTGCATTTAACTGTGATATTATAATTCATCATGATCTTTGATAAGGTAACAATAGAGTAATAAGGTAACCTTATGGTCTGCACCAATAAGTTGAACATTTTTATATTTTAGGCTATTGTTGTTTAGAGTTGTTTGAAGGGTCAAAAATGCAAGTATTGGCTTAAAACCCTAGTTGTATGATCCAAAACTTTGGTAGAATTGAAATGGTATAAAATAATCTAAATGAGATTAAAATATTTTTTAATTTCTCATGCATAAAAATAAACATTAGAAAAATACTAGATCTTAGAAAATATGTATAAAATAATCAAATCTGACATATAAACATTTCATCAAATAGTTGTTGAACAAACTAAAATTAGCCAAAACAAGTACCCATAAAACCAAACTACTAAAAACCCATAATTAATGGTAGAGTACCAAAATTTACCTACTTGAATGTTGATCAAATTGGAGATTTAAAATGCCAAAATGCATGCTAGTCATCATGGAGGATGATGCCTTGACAAGTTTTGTATGGTTAATCTTGTTACCAAAATTAGCAATTCTTTAGTTACCTAAATCATTCTTTGGTTGAATGATCCTACTTAAGGTTGATCAAACCCAATTGATCTTGATAGATTATTGCTACACCAACATGTCACTTTCATAGAATATCCATAAAATAAAAATATTAGGCTTGGATTTTTTATGCACTGCCATTAAAGACTTATCTAAAAATCCAAAGCATAATTAGGCACTACATATGATTTGAGATTTGTCACATCCTATTCACTTACTAAGAAAGCCCTATGTAGAAATTGATTTCAAAGGAGGTTTTTTGGAAAAACTAAAAATATTTAATTTGTTTCTATCATATTTTATTCACAAAAAAAAAAAAGGTTTTATGCCTCAGGAAGAACTAGTCTATTGATTACTTAAGCTTGTGAAGTTTCAGTTGGTTTGACGAGCTAGAGTTTCAAGCTAAGTCTAACATTGCGTAGAAAATTGAGTTAGCTACTAAGGACATAACTTGAATAAGTTTGCTTCAACTTAAGCAAATGTCCTTTTCTATTGGCTAGATTTGTGAATCTTAAAGATCATTTTCATTCCAAGAAGGGGCTAGCATTGAAAAAAATGGTTAGGTGCAAAAGGATCCTGTGCATCTTAGAAAAAAAGGGGGCTTGATCTGAGTTTGGTTTAACCTTTTTAAAGTCATTTTATATAGGTGAAGTGGAATAGTACAATTAAAAATGAGCTTTGAAAAAGGGTTCAAAAAACTATTCTAAATTCAATTGATTACAAAAAGGGGAAATTTATTAAGTATGATTGCCACTTCAGCTTATAGGGAAAGCTCATTGTATGAAAAAGAGATTCTATGAAATGGTTCTACAATCCACATCATAATTTAGTTTTGAAGCATGAAATGAGCTTGTAAGTAGAACTAAAACCTAGCTTCATGAAAAGCTTCCATATTAGTTCTACCATGTAGAGTCAACAAATATGTAGAGCTAAGGAAATCCATTCTAACAAGATGCTTTAGAGAGATCCTAATATATCAGCTTCTTAGAAAAGCTAGTTCATAGAATCAAAAGGAGGTTCTATGAAATCATTTTATAAGAAACTTTAAAATTAGACTTGCCAAGGTAGCTATTTTCAATGAAAAGGTTCATAGAGTTCCAAAATGACTCAACTAAAAATACCACTCATTAGCCTTACCACATAAGTTGTTAGCCTTGATCCATAAAATGAAAAAGAGATTCTACAAAATGGTTCTATGAGCCATGCCATTATTAGACCACATAAACTTGTAGAGGAAGCTCATAGAACTAAGAAATAGCTCTACAAGATGGTTCTAATTAAGTTAAATTTTTACTGTTTAAGCATAAAGAAAGAAGAAAATTAGCTCTATATGTAAATCCCATATGACATGTGGGCTATATTTGGAGAAGATTTGTTGAACCAAAAATTGGTTCTACAAGAAAAGCCAAAATGATTCTATGTATCACATCATTGCTAAAGAAAAGAGCTTAAACTAAAATGTTAATCATAGAATGGGTCTAGCTCCATTGAAAAATGCATAGGTACCTTTGCTAAGTCATTTTCACTTAGACAAGAAAATCCATAGGGCAAAAATATGAAACTACAAGAAAGTGGAGTTTTTAGCTCTTCCATGTTAGATTTTATGTAGAAAAAATTCATAAAATTGAAAAATGTATCTATAAAATAATTCTATTACTTACAAAGAGTACATAGAAAATAGTTATCCTTCATTCCTATATCAGCTTGAAGAACCAACTCATAAAGTTAAAATTAAGCTTACGAGTAGATCTAAATTTTATTTTTATTTCCCCCTTAGCTCTAGGAGAGCTCATGAAGATGAATCTTAAAGAAGGTCTACCATGTAAGCTATTTAGTAAGGAAGGTTCATAGAACCAAAATCTAGTTCTACAAAGAAATGCTAAAATAGTTGTACAAGTGAGTGCATAATTAATTCTACCTCATTAGCTCCTTTATAGAAAGGGTTTGTAGAGAAAAAAATTAGCGATATGAAGAACCCACTTGCAGCTCTACCATATTGACTTTAAAAAGTAAATAAGTTTGAAAAGTCATATGAATTAGTTCTAAAATAAAATTTTAAGACCCTTGGTGATGTTAGCTTCTATGAAGTGCAAAATTCACAAAACCAAAAATCGGTTCTACAAATGAGCTCCACAATGATTTTATGAGCCACTTAAGTGCCAAACATGGAGCCTACTACATATTTTCCTAGACATGATAGATTTAAATTTTAATCCAGCTTAGGAAATTTTTGAAAAAATTTAAGCTTGCGATGGAAGAAAGATTCATAGAACCAAAAAGTGGCTCCATGAATCAGCTCTATAATCAAGCTACAAAGCCATTTTTCCACATTAGTTCTCATATAGAGAAATTCATAGAACATGAAGGCATATCTATGAAAAGCTTTGAATCAATTCTATGAGGCATGTTGAAGGACATCCTAGGTCAAAAAAACTACAATTCTAATCTAGCTCAGCAAGTACAAAGAACATGAGATAGCACATAGAACCAAAAATTGGTTCTACAAAGGAGGTTAAATTCATTCTTCCATGTCAACCTTATCTTATTAAAAGAAAAATAAGAATGGAAATTACAAGTCTTTAACAAAAGAAGGATTAAATGATCAATTTTCAAATCTATGAGCTTTAAATAACATTGACAAGGTAGTTCAATATCATCAAAGTACATCAAGGGAAAGTTTGTATAGCCTATCTTCAAGTAAGAAAATTAAAAATTGAAGCTTTGAGTATTAATGAACAGGCTTGGGATAGATTTTAAATTACAAAGCTATTAGAAATGAGAGCTGAGAACTGAGTAGAGCTACCATTGAAGAAAAAGAAAACATCTCCAAGGTCTCCTTTTTCTACACTCAAGGTACAATGTATCATAAGAAAAAAAAGAGGTGCCCTAGAAGTTCCAAGATGTGGATACTTATACTTTCTTTGAATATTTGTAAAAATCTAGGCTAAATATTTACTGGCTTTGATGGTGGATTGATGTTGCTTGACTTGAATTGAAAGTGGAAGAGAGTGACTTTTTCAACTTTGATCAAGACCATGATTTAGTAGAGAAGGAAGGGCTAAGCATGGCTGAAACAATGGAAGATTGGTGAGAGATTTATAAGAAAATAGGCCTTCACAATCTAGGTTTTAGGCCTATGGCAAACATTATCAGGGATGTCCTGAATTAACTAATAGTAAAGATTGTATATGAAAGAGATAAGCTTTCTTTTAGGGGAAATATGGAGTGATATATTGATATTAGTGCTAAGAAGGCCTATGAGCTCTATGCCCTGATAGAGCTTGACATTACAAAATTAGAAGCACACCAATACAATGAAGATATGCTTAGCGGAAGATTTTGGTCTTACCCTGAGACTGGAAAGATTATCAAACTTCCTCTAGCTAATTTAGTAAAAGCTTAGGGATATCATAATGCCATTCCAAAAGCTTCAGAACTCAAGTTTCCACATAGAATTTTTATTTTAGCATTAATTTTTTTGGTTGAGAGATAAATTCATTTGTAAATTTTTGTGTTTTTGGCTTGGGTAGCACTAGAAAATAAAAAAAATTTTCTTCCTTATGTAAGATATGAATGATGTGTTATAAAATAGCCTAGTCAAAATTCATGAACAGGGGACTCTACTAAGTTTAAGCTTTCTTCTAATGGATTACTTGTTAAGCAAGGTTCTTGAGCCTAAAAGAGTAGCATTGAGTTTTGTTAGCTATGTATCATAGAGAAGAGCTTACCTTGAAGACCCTTGCTATGAATTCTTTCTAGTTATTTATTAAAGGAGCTATTTTGAGTCTCTGAATTTATAATTTTTAATGAAATTTATCTACCCTTAGTTGATTAAACTCATTTTAGAAGTCTTTCCACCAAGGGCTGACCAAGAAGTTATTGATGAGATAAAGGGTAAATGCCATGGATTAGTCTTCTTGCATGACAAATGCACCCAGATTCTAATAGCCAGTTTTGAGGAAAAGCTTTCAAGCTACCTTAGCTCATGGCCCCTTATCTAGTAGCATTGGAAGTTGGAAGAGAAATGGGAAAAGTTCCCATGGAAAAGGCCCCTTAAGACATGATTACAATCATAGAGAAGTATTTTCTCTAAATTTTGGCTTTTGGGAATTCAACAATGCAGGACACATTAGGGGAATAACAAGAAGATACAAAGAGCAATGTGATTTTCCAGAAGCCTTAAAGAGAATATATTTGACTGCAAGAATAAGAAAAGTTCATGAGATTAATGAAATAGATGTTGTTTATTTAAGGGCTATTGATAGAGAAGTGAACCAAGCCAAAGAACAAGCTCTAGAACAACTTAAGAGAAGCCTGCTAGCAAAGCTCCTACCCTTTGCCTATGATCAACCAGATCTTGAAGTGTGTACATTAATGAATAGCAGAGGTTAGCCTTTGGCAAGGAATTTCTCTAATGAATATTTGACACATTTAGAAGAAAATTAATTTTGTTGGAAGTTGCTAGATCTAGAAGGAGCATTGCCTAATGAAATGTTTCCACTTAGTGGGATAGAATATGCAAGGGTAAAAACAATTAGAAGAGGAAGGTTAAAAAGAATAAGAGTGAATAAAGAGATAAAGCAACAGAAGCTACAAGAGTAGTAGAGGTTGAAGTAATAGCAACAATAGCAACTACTAGAACATCAAAAGCTAATAAAGCTTCAACAATAGTAGCAGTAGTAAAAGGAAGAGAAAAGCTATTCATCAGATCTCACTATTCTAAACTTCTCACCTGGCTACTTAATAAAATGAGTAGCACGAGATTTTAAAGTTAGAGAAATGGAAGGCCAAATCATATTAAGTCAAAAGCTTCAAACTAAAATGAAAATAGAAGCTAGTGTAATCTTCTAGTATAAGGAAGATGATCCATAGATCACAAAGAAAAAGTTGGCAATGTTTGACTACGACACGTAAGGAACCATAGCCATGTTAGTCAAAGAATGAACAATAGGTATCAAAGTTACAAGAGAAAGTCAAAGGATGAAAAGAAGAAAAAAAACATCTTAAGGTGACAATAATAATCAAAGAATCATTACATGAAAACAATGAACATGCAAATATGAAACTAGAAGAAAAGTTAGCCATTATGAGTTTAGAGATAGAATAAGAAAAAAATGGAAGTGCTCCAAATTATTTTCATCTTACTTTACCAAGCTTCAAGGAAGTCATCATTGAGATGAATTATAGTAATGAATGGATGAAAGAAACAAGTGAAGAAATCTTAAGGATGAGTGAAAAAGAAGCTATGTTTGTTCAAATGGAAAGAAAAGCTCAAGATTTATATGATTTGGTTGGAGCCAAAATATAGCAGCTGCTTCAATATAAATAAGGTTTCCTTGATATGATGATGATGTCCATTATGATGATTATGAATGAAACTACTAGAAAGAATTTAGAATTTGAGCAACCTTGTTCGAGTGTAAGGGCTACATTAATTGAAATAAATCATTTTATAATAGAATTAGGATTTGGGAAAAATAGCACTAAAGAAGTTATTAAGAAGCTATATAGTACTAAACTAGATTTAATGAATCAGGCTATTAAGGTTCTTCTTAATCATGGGAGGTTATCTTAGTAGTTAGTGATAGAAGGACTCTAGGTTTAGAGAATAGGAAAAATCTATCAAGATGCAAAATAGTTAGCCAACGACTTACATGTTGACCTTTTGGTATGTCAGAACCTTAAGAAAAATGGAGAATATAGAATGTTTTAGAGTGTGATTTTTTTGATAGACGTGAAGGAGAGCTTAAGAGATGACATCTAGAAAGAGATGTCAAAGTGGAGATAACAAGGACTTAGGATTTTTTGGACATGAATGAAGACTTAAGGAATAAGAGTTGCAACAAGATGTCAAAGTAAGGACTACAAGGACTTAAGAGAGCTTGGATAAAGACTTCATTAGAAAAGTGGACGTAAGGGGAAAGAAGAAGACTACAACAAAATTAAGATGCACCAAGGATTGAGAAGAAGTTAAATCAATGAGAGGAAGCTTCAGGAAGCAAAGTTCAAAAGCTAAGAAGATGTCTTCCAGAAGCAAAAGACATCTTAGTTGAAGTGCAAAAGAACCAAAGAAGATGTCTCCTAGAAATAGGAGATGTATCCTTGCAGGAGAAGATGTCTCCTAGAGACATCTCCCATGAAGAAGAGATGTCTCCCCTGAATGGAAGTTTGATGCAAAGAGACATCCCAATTTCAAAGAAGATGTCTTTCCTAGCCATTAGATAGTTGTTGCACAAATTCCAAGGTGATTTTAAAAACTTCAAGACTATAAGAAGACTTCATTCTCTTGGGTTTGTGGAAGTGTTGTCCATGAATGGTGACTATCAAAGTAATCATTGCATACTATACATGTGTACCTAATTTGTCATATCATTTGGTTATGTATTATGCTTCATTGTCATATCCTCTATGCTATTGTATTAAGTGCTATTGTACTATGCCTCAAAGTCAAGGATCTGTAAATTTTTATGTTCTTCCCTTATGATTTCATTTCTCTTCTTGTTGCCTCGATGGGATTGATGTGATTCATACAAGAAGGCATCATGATTAAACTTGTCGAGACCTTGTTGGGTTGAGTAGTTGGTGCAGCATCACAACACTTTGGAGGAAAGCTCAATTTGTAAAGGTTGTGGAATCCTTGAAATCACATTCTGAGCTTATTGGGACCTAGTCAAGTTGAGTGGATTCACAACAACAAATCACTTTGGTGTAGAGCTTAGAGCTTAGAGCTTGTACAAATCACATTTTGAGAGAAACAAAGTTCAAAAGTGTGCAAGTGAACTACCCTCCAAGTGTGGAGTAGCCAAGTTAAGAAACCATGTAAAATTGATGTGTGCTTTATGTTGACAAATTTTTGATCTGGGGAAATTATTCATCCTCCTTTTCTAAGCTCTATGATCCTCATTACAATTATATGGGAAGAATGTGAGGACATTGCAACCTTAAATTTTGTAATTGTTGTAACCACTAGAAACTAATATAAAAAGCCTAGAGAAAATTTGTTTTGTGGGGGAACCTTTAAGGGAGAGAATAAAGCTTGTAAAGACTATTTTAGAATGACATTTTAAATAGGTTTTATCTATCTCTTTTAGTTTTAATCCCTTAGCTATAATTTCTATTTAAATAACTTTTTTGTTTTGGCTAGACTTAATATTGCATAACTACACATGAATGAATTGCTAATTTTGGAATATGTTATTTTCTCTATGATTGAAGGTTTAACATATTTCTATTATTATTTTTGAATGGGATAGCTTTGATAAGTATCGATTTTGAATCAACTTAATGTAGGAAACATTGTCATCTTTACATGATTTTGAGCTTTTCCAAATAATCTCTATACCTAGTCTCCTACTTTATTTAGCAAAGCTTTTGTGGTTAAGCATTGAGAAGTTAGCTAACATATAGTTTAAAATATAAGATTGATATTTCCTATAAAAGCATTCATTCAATATATATGTATGTTGTGCAAGATTTAAAGATAGGTTTAGAAGAAGAGCTACTTAATTTATTTCATTATGCTGAGAAATAACTAAAAGGGATAGTCATTAGCCATACACAAGATAGGAATTCCTTATAAAGATTTTATTACTTAGTGAATTGATTTTTAGTGTTGAAGATGCTTAGCCATATTAAGCTCATTAGAAACCTACTTAAGGCTATTTGGGGATATCCATGGCTTGGTGGTACTAGAGACTAGCAACCACCTAAAATGAGTTCTTCAAGTTATCTTGGTGGCTGGGTCACAATCTTGCTAAAACAACTTAACTAACACTAGAAGGAGGGCTACTTGTTAATACATATTAAATCTTATTAGGTCATATTAGACTAAAATAGGAAATAAGAAAAAGAAGTTAGCTATTTTAGCTCATGAGTAGTTTCTCAAATAAAAAAGAAGATTTCTTACTATTTTAGCTCATGTTATAACCAAACCATGAAGTTTTAAGGGATACTTATTTAAATGCTATAAATCCAAGAATCTCAATTTGATTACGTAGAACTTCAAATGTTAATACTTTAGTAGACTTGTATAGTAGAGTTATAGAATTAGAAAGACAATTGAATTTAATCCTAAATAATATACATCCTTTTGTGAAAGGGCCTCAAAAAGGAATATTTTCAATCCAAAATTTAATTGAACTTAAGATGTTATCTTTAATCCATGGTTCTATAGATTTTTCGAAATGAAGAATCTAATAGAGACAAAGTTTTGAAAGAGATGTCAAACAATGTTATCAAATTAGAAAATGCTATATTAAAGACAAAAATTAAGGAAGATAAGGAATTTAGGTAAGTTAGAAAATCAAATATCCAAGCTGAATTTGAAGATATTGAAGTAAAGAAGCCCTTGGTGATTCAAACCTAATAGAATTTGAAGAGGAGTTTAAAGAATTCACACATCTAGGTGTATACTACTTAAAAGGTCATCTAGTGATAAAAGATTTGAAGGTTCATAATTAAGATACTCATCTCATGATGATTGTAATAACAATGAAGAGTCTAGATACAAACTTAGAAGTGCCAAAGAAAGAATTGCTACATCTAGACTTATAAATATAATACTTGAACCTACTGGGAAACATAAAATTTTTGAAGAAAAACAAAAATCAAAAGAAAAATCTCAATAGAATGAAGAAGATTATTAGGATTCTCTACCTAGAATGTTTAGGTAGTTAGGATTTTATGGTGAAGGGAAGTAAGATATGATCAAAGATTTGAAAAGGATTAAAGCTAATGTTAGCTTGTATCAATTAATTCAAATAGAAGGATGTTGTAAAAGAATTTTAGAAGAAATTAAGAACACACACGCGCGCGCACATGCGCAGAGAGAGAGAGAGACATTAATGATAAGGAATGTGAATTCAGATGTAAAAAAATAAGAGAATTGAATCAAGAAGACTTGAATTAGGAGTCATCTTAATTTAAGAAATACAAATTATGCATTCTAATAATCAATAAGTATAATTCTAGCAATTATACTTTGATGGGGCTTGTAATTCTAGGAGATTAAGAACTTGTATTGTTGTAATTAGGCTAGAAAATCTAGTGGAATTAAAAGTTATATGATTGGAATTTCCTTGTACTAATAATAGAGTTGAATATGAAGCTTTGTGTATGGGGTTCAGAATGGCTGATGAAAATGAAATCCTAAAGTTAGAAGTTAAAGGAAATTCAAAACTCATATGTGACCAAGTTAGAAGAAAGGCTAGTTTTAAAGGTTCATTTCTAAGAACTTACACGTAAGTGAAAACAAAATTTCTTGAAAATTTTATGGAATATAAGATTGAAAATATTCCAGGAGAAAAAATTCAAAAGGCTAACAAACTGCAGTGGTACTTTTGAGTCAAACCTTATCAAAGATAATTGAATGTTGCAAAGTAGTGATTGAATTAGAACTAGAATCAATGGTTCATGATTATAAGAAATGCTTTCATGTTTTTGAAGATGACCATCAAATAATTTGTAGAAATATGGGAGAATTCAAAGACAAGATTAATAAAAAATATAACTTAAGATCTAAAGGAAAAGAAATACCTTAAAAGATATCTTAAATGAAGGAAACTAGTTAAAGGATTAGATGTTCAAAATCCTAAAGATTGAGCCTATGAAATAATAAATTTAGGATGTTAAGACATTCTAAGGTGCCTTAATATTGGGATAAAAATTTAACCGAACATAAAGAAAAGAAAATGATGTAAGTTCTCATAGAAAATCTAGATAGTTTTTCTTAGTCATATCATCATTTCAAAACTTTTGATCCCAAACCTATGAATCATAAAATTTCTTTGGTAAAGGATTGCAAGATAATTATGTAGAGGTTAAGGAAGTTTAATCCAATTTTTAAACTAGAAATGGAAGCTAAAATCAAGAAGTTATTAGCTGATGGCATTATATATCTAATTAGGTACTTAGCTTGGATAAGTAATTTAGGAATAGTCAGAAGAAATAATGGAGGTATAAGGCTATGCGTTGATTTTAGGAACTAAAATGAATCTTTAATTAAGGATAGATATCCAATTTCAAGAATTGATGAAATGTTGATAAAAGTATCAAGATGTCAATTATACTCATCCCTAGTTGGATTTTCAGGTTATAAGCAAATAATAGCAGATAAGGATGACAAATTTAAAACAACATTCATCCTTAAATGAGGAACATTTGCCTATAAAAAAAATGCCCTTTGGCTTATCAAATTCAAGGGTTACTTTTCTAAGAGCCATGGATATAGCTTTTAAAGGTCTCATTAGAAAAATTATCATCATTTATTTAGATGACATCATAGTTTATTTGAAGCATGAGTTTGATTGTATATTTAACTTATAGGACATATTTGGAAGATGTAAGAGATTTGGTGTGTCTTCGAATCCAAAAAAATCTATTTTTGAAGTAAAATTAGGTAGATTTCTTGGGCATATAAGTTGTAAAAAAGAGATATCTACTAATCAAGCTAGAATTGAAGCTATTCAAGGTATAGAACATCCTAAAAATAAGAAGATGCTAAGATCTTTCTTTGGGAAAGTAAACTTTGTAAAAAAAAAAAAAATTATACTAGGATTTATAGAAATAGAAAAACCTCACAAATGTTGAAAAAGGATGTTGAAGTAAGAAAGACTAAAGAGGGCCTTTTTAAATTAAAAGAAGACTTTGAACCAAATAAAGAGGGCCTTTTTAAATTAAAAGAAGATTTCTAGTTATATGTTTTTTCTTTAATGGATTCACTAGTTGCAATATTGAAATAAAAAGATGGAATAGAAGAAAATGCAATTGAACTTTTTGGTAACCAACTAAAATGATCTAAAATAAATTACTTTAAATTGGAAAAATAGGCGTTCGCTATGATTAAATCTTTGTGAAATTTTAAGTATTATTTGCAAAACACTATGGTTCATATTATCACTGTGGACTTAACCATAAGATAGTTCATATCACAAAATGAAATTGGACTCAAAAGAGCTAATTGGATAATCAAGCTTTAATAGTTTAGGTTTACTTTAGAAACATGTAAGATAGTTAAGAATATGGGATCAGTTAGAATGATGGCAAAAGAATTTGCACAAAAAGTGCTAGTCCTTTTTGAAATCACAAATTATTACACTGACATAGTAAGGTTTCTTATTAGCTGAGCAATTCCTAAGAATCTATCAAAAATAAAGAAAGAGCTTTCATAACCAAGATCAAGAAGTACATTTATAGTTAGGGAATTCTAAATAGAAAATATTTTAGATGTATTTTATTGGAATATGCATTAGATAAAAAAATTGAGGAAATTTTGAAGCAATTTCATAATCATGAAGTATTGTATTATGAATCTTCTATGACCACTATAGAACATATATTGAGATATGGATTCTATTGGTCCACTATGTTCAAAGATTTGTAGGAAACATTTTTGTCTTGTCATAAGTGTCAAGTTCATGGGCTGAAGCTAAAATGGGCTAATGCCTCATTGACATCAATAATATAAGACTTGTTAGTGGTGGGGATTGGATTTTATAGAAGCTATTACTTCATCTAAAGTAGGACATATGTTTATCGTAAGAGATACTGACTATTTTACCAAGTGGGCTGAAGTTAAAGCACTAAGGAGAAGTACATCATATGATGTGATTAAGTTTCTTGAACAATACATATTAAATCATTTTGGAATGCTAGAATCCTTAGTTATTGATAATGGCATGGTTTTTTAATTAGTTGAGTTCATAAGATGAGCTTCAAAAAAGTTAATCTTGCTCTATTCATCCTTGAATTACTACCCATAAGGAAATGGCCTAGCCAAGTCCACAAATAAGAAGTTTATTTCTTATATCAAGCATTCCATGGATAATAATGCAAGAAGATGGCGTGAACTTTTCCAAGGAATCATTTGAATTGATATGATTAGAATGAAAATATCTATAGGAAATAGGTCATTTAATTTAGTTTATAGGATTAATTCTTGAATAACTAATATAACTATATCTTCAATGGTAAAATTCATGAAAATTATAGCTCATGATCAGATAAAGAACATGTCGTAATGGCTTTATTATTAAGAAAAAGAAGCTAAAATTGATGAATCTTGAAATAATCTTTTAGATAATATAACATTAATGAAATGGTTTGATTGCCGAGTGGGAAGGAAGACATTTAGAGAAGCAGACTTGATTTTGTTATTGAAAGTTAAGGGGAGAAATAAAGCTAACAGGTTCTCACCTAGATGGATTGAGTCATTAATGATCAAGCAACAAGTGGTTGAAAATACTTTCAAACTTAATTCACTAGATGGATAGGTGTTAAGCTATTTGTTTAACACTCTTCATCTCAAACATTATTTTGGGCAACCACACTTAGAACAACTTAATAATGATCAACCAAATTTGTGAATATGCACATAGTGTTTTATAACTACTTTTCTTAGAACTATATAAAGAGTAGAAGTTGAACTATAAAATTAATAAACCTACTACTTCATCAACAATCATGGTTGGGAGGTCAAGGGCCATAGTAAGAAGAAGATTATTTGAAGATCCAAGGAAAGCCAAAACAAAAGCAAGGCCTTTTATCCCATACTTGGCTAGATGTTGTCTAGAGCATGTATAGAGAATATATAATAGGATCATCGCTTATGAAGCCTCTTATAATTGTCCATTTATGACCAAGATCTTTGATGAGTTTTTCATTCTTATAAATGAAAAGTCCATTCATGCTAGAGAATGTGTTGAAATTCTAGAATGCTTATACCTTTCCCTAAAGAAAAATTTTAATTTAGAAACCCTAGGTCAAAATTTCAACCATGAGGACATCTTAGTCAATCAACATGAGGATAATACTGAAGGGAGGCTTGGAACCTTGGAAAAATAAATGAAGAGGAAGAAGAACTCAAGGAAGATGAAAGCTTAGGAGACCCTAATGAAGGTTAAGAGTAGAGCAATGAAGCACAAACTATTGTACTCGCTCAAGTTACAACTAAACTTGAGTATGATGGAGCTTCAATGCAAAAAGTTCTAAAGAGAATCATAATGATTGTACAATATCATCTAGTCTCATTAGTTTAGTTCCAGTTAACTTATTTGAAGCATTTTTATGACTGGGATTTTTTCATCTCTATTGAGCCTTAAGCCACAAGGGTTTTTTTCCACAAAAATATTTAAGATTTTACTTAATTTTCTTGTATAGCTACATAAAAGTTGGAAGAAGGAGGTTTTTTTTTATTTGAAATTTTTTTTATTGCAACAATATGTCACTTTCATAGAACAACCATAAAATCAAAATATCAGGCTTGGTTTTTTTTGTGCATACTCAGGTACTACATATAAGTTGAGATTTGTCCCATCCTTTTTGCATATTGAGAAAGCCCTAATAAGAAACTAATTTTAAAGGAGTTTCTTGTAGGAACACTAAAAAGATTTAATTCATTTCAATCAGATTTTATTCAAAAATGAAAGGTTTTAGGATTTAGGAAGAATTTTTATATTCATTATTTATGCTTATGAAGTTTTAGTTGGTTTGAGAAGCTAGGATTTCAAGCTAAGACTAACATTGCATGAAAAATTGAGTTAGCTAGCAAGACACAACTTGAACGAGTTTGGCTTAACTTAAGCAAACATCCTTTTCTATTAGCAAGATTTGAGAATCATAAAGATTATTTTCATCCCAAGAAGGGGATAACATTCTAAAAATAGTTGGATGTAGAAGAAGCATATTCATCTAAAAAAAAGAGGGCTTGATCCAAATTTGGTTTAAGATTTTTAAAGTTATTTTAGATAAGTGAAGTGGAATAGTACAATTAATAATGAGCTTTGCAAAAGGTTTCAAAAAATTGTTCTAAATTTAATTGATTGTGAAAAGGGGAAATTCATTAAGTATGATTTCCATGTTAGCTTATAGGGGAAGCTCATAGAATGGAATAGAGATTCTATGAAATGGTTCTACCAGCCATGTCATCATTTAGTCATGGAGCATGAAAATGAGGTTGTATGTAGAATCAAAATCTAGCTTCATGAAAAGCTTCTATATTAGTTCTACCACATTAGCTTTTGAAGAATTAACAGATACATAGAGCTAAGGAAATTGGTCCTAAAAAGAGACTTTTGAGAGACCTTGACATATCAGCTTCTAGGAAAAACTAGTTTGTAGAAGCAAAAAGAAGTTCTACAAAATCGTTCTATGAGAAATTTTAAAATTGAGCCTACCATGTTAGCTCCTTTTAGATGAAAAGATTTGTAAAGTTCCAAGACGGCTCTACTAAAAATACCACTTTTCATCCCTATCATGTACGTTATTAGCCTTGATCCATAAAATGAAAAGAGGTTCTACAAAATAGTTCTACAACATGTCATTGTTAGACCATGTCAACTTGTGGAGGAAGCTCATATAACCAAGAATTATCTCTACAAGATGATTCTATGTAAGTTAGCTTTGCAATGTTTAAGCATAAGGAAAAATTAGAATTAGCTCTATATGTAAATACCATGTGACATGGGGGCTATGTTTGAAGAAGGTTTTGTAAAAATTAATTCTACAAGAAAAGCTAAAATGGTTCTACATACCCCATCATCATTGAAGAAAGGAGCTTAAATTGAAATGTTACTTGTAGAATGGGTCTGACTTCATTAGCAAACAGATAGATACCTTTGCCAAGTTAGTGTTACTTAGACAAGGAAATTCATAGAGTGAAAGTATGACACTACAAGCAAGTGTAGTTTTCAACTCTTTCACATTAGCCTTTATGTAGAACAAATTTGTAGAACTGAAAAGTGTCTCTATGAAAATAAAAAAACATTTTTTCCCTATGGAATCTATAAATGATGTATTACAAAATAGACTAGCTGAAATTCATGAACAGGAGACTAGCTAAGTTTGGGCTCACTTTTAATGGATTATTTGTTAAGTGAGGTACATGAGCCTAAAATAGTAGCATCAATTTTCATTGACTATGAATCATAGAGGAGGGCTCTCCCTAAAGGCCCCATATATGATTTATTTCTTGTCATTTATCAGAGGAGCTATTTTGAGTCATAGATGTTATAATTTTTGATGAACCACATCTACCCCTATTTGATTAAATTCATTTTAGGAGTCTTTCCACCAAGGGTTGACCAACAAGTTATTGATAATATAAAGGGAAAATGCCATGGAGTAGTCTTCTTGCAAGTTAGATACACTGAGATTCTAATACCCAGTTTTAAGGAAAAAGCTTTCAAGCTATCTCATTTTGTGATCCCTTAACTAGTAGCATTGGAAGTTGTAAGAAAAATAAGGAAAATTTCTTTATGATATAATTACAGTCATAAATAAGTATTTTCTATAAAGTTTGGATTTTTACAATTCAACAATGCAAGATACATTAGGGAAACAATGAGATGATACAAAGAGTAATGTGATTTCCTAAAAGCCTTGAAGAGGATATATTCAATTTCAATTACAAGAATGAGAAAAGTTTGTTAGATTGATGAAACATATGTGATTTATTTAAGGAATAATAAGAGAGAAGTGAACCAAGCCAAAGAACAAGTGTAACACTTGAAAAATTTGGTGTTGGATACCCAAAAATTTTAGGGTAAAAAATGTTTTGATCTCGGATCCATGGGCCTTGAGAAAAGAATTTGAAGCATCTTGGACGGTCTTGTCGATCATCTAGGGACTTAAAAATCTATTACTAATTAAAGGTTGCAAAATTTATTATAATCATTACCACAATGCTTGATCCAAAAGTAAAGAAATGTAGAAAAACAAGATATGGTAAGCACAAGAAATTGCAAACTTGTATTAAAATAATAAGAAAATTTGTAGAAATAAGGTTTTGAAAATCTAAGTTTTGAGACCCTAATGCCTAAGAACTCTAAAAGGAAATGATTAGGATTTGAAATAGCTACTGGATGTGTTTTGTAGTTAGATTTGTTCTCCAGTGTCTCGTCTGATTTGGTCCTTGAACTCTACTTGTCATTGGTTTTCTATGCTATTGTGATTTGTAATAGGGTGAGAAAATGACTACTGACTCTTGGTAATTTACACTTCTTGAAAAGACTCTGGTTTAACCTAAATGCAAGATTATCCAAAAGTCCTAAATAAGTTATGATATTTGGTTTAAAAAGGGCATTAGGACCCTAATTTGTTGTTGTTGATTCTATCATGATTGTTGGCATATTTCCAAAAATTTTGGCATGTGTAGGACATCTCTTGGTAGTGTATGAGAAAATATAGATAATTTAGAAAATTTTTAGAAATAAGGTTTATAAAATAAAATTTTTGGGACTCTAATGCCTAAGAACTCTAAAGAGAAATGATTAGGATTTGAAAGAGTGAGCTGGATGTGTTCTACAGTCAGATTTGTTCTCTAGTATCTTGTGTGATTTGCTCCTTGAACTCTACTTGTCACTAGTTTTCTATGCTACTGTGATTTGCACTAGGGCGAGAAAATTGCTATCGAATCTTGGTAATTTGCATTGCTCCAAAACACTCTAGTTTAGCCTAAATGCAAGATTATCCAAAATTCCTGAATAAGTTGTGATATTTGGTTTAAAAAGGACATTGGGACCCTAATTTGTTATTGTTGATTTTATCATGATTGCTAGCCGATTTCTAACCAATTTTTCCATGTGCAAGACATCTCTTGGAAACGCATGAGAAAATCTAGATAATTTTCTATTTTCATATGTTACCTTCATATGCTGCCTAGTGTATGGGGTAGGGATGCCCAACATATGGGCATAAAACCTAAATCCTATACACTGTCTTTGTAGGTTGCCCAGTGTATGAAATTGTAATAGCCAATGTATAGGTTGCAAAATGCCAAATTTTGTGGCTTACAAAGAAATTTTAATCCTAGCATGCCTAGGTACATGAAATCTGTAGCTTCCACAACTTGGGTTATAACACATTTATAGCTTATGAAGCAATTTTTAGCCTCCATAATTTGGGACATATGAGATTTATAGCATATGAGCTGCAAATATCATATTTCACATTAAGAAAACTATGTTAAATCCCAGTAATACATGGTTAGAATGCCAAATTTTGGCAAAAATAAGGTAATTATGTCTACCATTAATTTTTCACCAAATTACAAATAATTTTGGTAATGATTTTCAACATGGATTTTCTTTAGGGTATTTCATTGGCTTCTCTTTGTTGATGTTTTGAGGATTAATCCAAAAGACATTAATAAGGAATGCAAAAAACTATGACCGATTCATCACAATGTTTCCTGTCCATGCCTAATTTTATAGTTGTCAAACCATGCTGAAGGGTGCTTGTGAAGGTGAAATAAGGTTATGATGGAGTGTTATGAGTTTTTTAGTGAGAGGAAGGCCATATTGGTTAATAGGGGATGGTCACATGGGTTAACAAAGAATTTCAAATGTTGACATTATGTTTATGGCATGGTAGTGACATGTTCTCTAATTGAAGAAGTCTTCATGCTTTGTGCTTGAACTGCCAGTTACTCGATGATGTCTTAGAGGAACCATCACTCTCGTTCGAGGTTTCTTTGGCATTTAGGCTCCTCCCTTTATTTTTTAGAGCCATTGAATTGAATTTTAGGCTTCATTAGCCTTTTGGGTTCTTTGATAGTTTGATTTTCCTTTTCTCTCTTTTTTGTGAGGTGAAACCTTCATTGGGTTTCATTATCAAGGTTAAATTCTACTTCATTTTCTTGCTGAATGAAATGTGTTACATTCAACAAACTTGGTCATGAAGCATGAAAAAGGAGATTCCACGTTGCCATAGTTCATAAATGTCAAATATAGGTTTTCATTATTGTTTAGGGTAAGGAAGGTTGTAATTTGGCTATGGGGTTATGGCTTAAGAGGGGTAACAGGAGTGATGTGAGACAAGCACTCTTAGCATGATAGGACAAGTTGACCAAATCTTGTGCATCAAGGTTACATGGTAATTGGTTGCCACGATGAGTTGCACCTTCATGAAAAATTTGGATTTCATCATAAAAGCACAACTCCAAGAGGACAAGAAAATAAGTCAAAAAGTACATGTTGTTACAATACATTGCACAACACTATATGAGGTAACTAGCAAACTACAAGACACCATAGAGTATAATTGGTATAGCATGAGTGATTTCTATCTTTCATCATAGATTTTACAAAGTTTGTAGTTCATTCATTATGCCAAATTGAGAGAGAGATAAATGTTATGTTGGCTCACTTGTTGTATGTTGCAAAGGCCATTGATGCTAATTATTCATCCATATCTTTAAGAAAAGGTAATCAAAGACTATAGGAAAACATGTTAGTGTTAGATGTAATATGGTCTAAGATAGGAATGATTGACTAGATTGGCCTTCCCATCCATGTTTGTCAATTTGAATGCCCTGTTTTCATAAGCTTTGATAACTAGAAAAGGTCCTTCCTAATTGGCTGAGAATTTTTCCACATGTTCATGAATAGCCTTGAGGATAAGATCTTTTTCCTTGATCTTTTGTTTCTTTAGATCATGGTGATGCTGTTGCTTCTACCTTTCTTGATATCATTTGATGTGAACAAGCATTTTTATTCACTACTCTCTCATCAAATTGAGGTTAAAAGTATGAAACTTCTTGTTCTATTTATCATTCACGAAGTTAGATATATCTCCTCTTAGCAATATGAAACATCAACAAGAAAATGCATGTTGTAACTTTTACCCTATGAAACTTGAGGCAAAAATTTCATTGTAAAATGTGGAGATTGTAACCCATGAGATGCAATTTCACATACCCTACCATTTGGGGCTTAAAAATGCCTCACAAGTAGTCATAGCCTCAATCCCCAAGTGAAAAAAGTCATAACATGCCTATATTTGGGCTTTGGGGGGGGGGGGGGGGGGGGGGGGGGGGTGTTGCAGTATATGACCTTTGCTATGCTAGAGTCACCTATGCTCAGCATTGGGGGGTTTAGCTCTTGAAGGCTTAGCATGGCTCATACAACCCCAACATTGCTTTTGAAGTTCAACATGCTTACTGTTGCTTCAGTAGCTCAAGTGTGACCTAGCAATCTCAATGTTGATCCTACATCCTAGCATTGCCCTTGCAACCCAACATGGGTCTTGCAGGCTCAACATTGCTCCTAGAAGGTCAACGTGGATGGAAGAAGCTAATATGAATAAAATTCTTGTTTACTATTTTTAGTAACTAGAATGGTTTTGGTACCTTGGGGTATCAAAATTTACTATAAACAAAAAGCATGCTTGATTTGGACACTTGCAATACCTACACATGACATTAGTCTATTAGCAATTATGATAGAAATTTTTAGTCAAATTATGGCCATGAAACCTATATAAGCCAAGCTTGAACACCATGAAAAGGGGTTCTACCATTTTTTGAGATTCCACCACGTTGGCATTCCATAGCTTTAAGAATTTATTGTAACCATAAGGCTTTTGGGGCATTCGTAGTGTGGAACCTACAACCATTTTGACCACTGTTCAACCCCTGAGATTGTGTGAGATTTTGTGGCAATGTTAAGAAACCTAGGCATCAATACTCCTAATGTGTCTCTCCCTTGTGGCCCAAAACCCCTCACACATCTCACCCCCTTGTATCACCAATGTTGTAGATCTAGTAAAGGGAACAACAATGTGTTATAGTTTTAGGAGTTGTGGAGCATCTCGATGATGGAGTTGACTATGGTGTCCAAGGCTACTAGCTTCAATAGACTCCAAAGGTCCATTAAAGTGCATCCTTTGTACTTTAGGCACCATTTGTACACATCCAAAAATATTCTTTATTTATAATATTTTATTGCAATAAAGTTTACAATTTTTTTGTTATGCAAATTAGTGTAATTTCGTGTTATTTTATGCATTTATTTTGAATCAAATCTACATTATTTTCATTTCTGTTTACACTTGGTAAGTCTCTGGGTGATTAGTAAGACCATCCAAGGTCTCTTGGATCCTCTTTCTTAGAGGCCCTTAGGATCTAAAGTTAAAGCTAATTTGCTTGGGCTTTTTGGTTTTCTAGCGACCAAATTTTCTAGTTTCCATAGTTTTTTGGTGCTAGAAGGAGGGCCTCCATCCAAGTTCTACGTACAACTTTGTTTTCCATTTTCACAATATTTTTTGGAACTTGAAACCCTTGAAAATTTGCATAAAATATCTCTAAACATGAGCAACATTTTTATTGCAAGATGTACCAACGTTGGCACCCATCTCCTTGCCACCAAAATTGAGTGTGGAGGTTGCAATTGATTTGGATTTTGAAAAACATTTTTCATAGTAGTTATTGGAAATTGTAAGGCTAGCATGGTTGTAATTTGCACCTGCTGTTATGTGTTCCAAAGGGCAATGTTACTCCTCACAACAACCCAAAACCTTATCCTCCTCTACTGTAAAAATTTCCTAGCAAGGCCAACATTGATGTTCTATCAAAATCTTATTCCCATCTATTGTGAAAATTTCACAGCAAGACCAACATTGGGATTCTACCATCCAAAACCTTGTCCCCTCTTTCTACTATGAAAATTTCCCATCAAGGCTAGCATTGGTGCTCTACCAAATCTAATAAAGCCTTTGAAAAAAAATTCACTTTAACATTTGACAATAATCATGCATATTATTGAGGGAAGACAACCCTAACGCTATGAAGAAAGGTGTGAGATTATTTATCTTACCCTCCTTCTTACTCCCCCTTCATCCTCCAACATGGATATTGCTAGCAAGCCTAATGTGATGGGGGTTTAATGCAAAATTTTTATGTTTCCATAAGTAAAGGATGTACCCCCTTTTGTTGCAATTTGCACTATATTTTATAGTTGTAATGGATAACAATTTGTCAACTACATTCCTTTTACATTTTAAAACTTCCATTTGCTGGAATTTTTATTTTATTAGTTAATTTTGCATTTTACTAGACCAATTTTAAACACTATCACAATTTTGTTTAGCCAATCAACCATTTTATCTTTCAACTTCATGGATACAACATCCAGCCAATAGGCTGTAAGGGTTTATGATCCTACAGAGCTCATTGTAGCTGAGTGTAGGTAATTACTAAGGATCAGGGGGTGAAGCCTAGAATTTTCAGTGATAAAAAAATATCATTACCACTTTTTTTGTGCAAAAATTTAGGCTGGCATGCTCATTCTAAATGGAGGTTGAGGACAAAAGAAAATGCAAACTCATTCACTGTGATGGGAAGGAATACATACCTTCCCCATACGATGAGATACCATTGAATGAAACTTACACATGCATCCTTTCTCAATTAATTGAGATGGATGAAGAGGATAGGAAGGCTAGTTTAGATGAACAACATGAGGAAGAAGATAAGTTTGGGGTGGAGTCTAAACATGAGAATCTCATAGGGGGGCTCTTCCAACATTCGGCTCCCCAAGCCATAATGTCCACCTTAACCCCTCTTGCCTCTTCCATAGGGTAGATCCCTCAATCCTTACCTGCTCCCTTGCTGACCATGTTTGGGCCAACTCTCGTTATAGTTGTGCATCGAACATAATCAATGTTACAAGTAACACCATTCCCCTTCTCCATGCTTTTTTCCACATAACCACAGTCTATGCAATCATCATCGGTGGTTATGATCACCACTCATCCCTTTTCCACGCAGATGAAACCTATAGTAGGACCTCAAGTGACCCAAGAGTCACATACCCTTTTTGTTCCCTTTGTGCTCCAAAAACTAGCACAAACCTCTTTTTCATTGTTTAATTTACTTGCAATAATGATGACTCAACCTCTCCCTTCAGTGCCACAACCCATTGCCAGAGCACAGGCCTCCCAACTCATACGTTAACCTTTTGTGTAGACTTCCCAAACCATGGGGGCACCTCAATGATTAGATCAAACCTTCCAAATGATCCAAGAATTGATCAAAGAGTTACAGAGGCTTAAGGCTTCCACATCCTAAATTGTTAAAATAATGGACTTATACCAAGATGATCCTATTAATCCTATAGTCCCATAGTTGATTCTTTCCCTAGGTGTCCCCATACCTCAATTTACCAAGTACAACAATGAGGGTGATCCTAAATCATACCTTATAATCTTCCACTATAAGTGCTTATTACTACAAGCTTAGTTGCACATGATAATGCAAATTTTCCTTATGTCTCTTACAGGAAAAGCCTTATATTGGTACCATGCCTTACCAAGAGGATCCATATCCTCACTGGAAGCCTTAATTTCATAGTTCATTAACTATTTCAAGTACAACTTGAAACCTGATAAAACCCTTGACCAATTAATGAAGATCAAGTAAGGATCCCTTGAGCCTATGAAAAAGTTCATATAATGATAGAAGGCTCTACTTAATGAGATTCCAGAACTAATAGTTGAGACTCATCTTCTTTCTATATTCAAAAGGGTGGTTAACAACTTTATTAGGTCAAAACTATACTACTTAGATCCACAATTTCTTACTTAGGCTTTGTCTTAAACTAAGAACATAGAGAATGCTATAGAAGCTACCCAGAACCCTACCTATGTGGCATACAAAAATAAACATGTGTGGAATTATAAGGAGAGAGGGAGGCAAACCAATGTAGTGGTCACTACTATGACAAAGGAGAGAAAAATGACCACTTAGGAATCAAGGACAAACCAATCCAAGGCCCCTACCAACAATAATCAATCTTCAATGTCTAAGGCCTTTGCATCAATTTCCACAAGGCCTAACTTCAAATGAAAAGATTGGTTGAAGTATACAAGGTTACTATTGAAAGCATTAGAACTCCTTGACCAACTGTTGAAGAGTGGAAGAATACAATACAAAAAAATGATGGAAAATGCCCATAAGAGGCATGAAAGATTATGTGAAATAGCGAAAGATCCCACTCATGCAACCAAAGATGATCCTCCAGTACCTAAATACTTCAAACTTGACTATTTTTGTTACTACCATTAGTTGCCAAGTCATGATACTAATTTTTCCCTAGCACTAAAAGATAACCTACAGAAGATGATAGACAAGGGTGAATTGGTGCTTGTCGCATATAACTTGGTTAGGCCACAGAACTAGTCAATGCATGTTTACAAGGACCCATTGAACACCAACAAAAATCCATATACCATAACGACGTTTAGTGTCAACAATGATCCAAGGCCTATGAGGGAACTTTTTATGATTCGGGTACATCCTTGCAATGAAAGGGGTGCTTCAAATTTCACTAGTTCAAGGATCCTATTTGTTAAAGGATACCATCAGCTATGCCCTCTAAGGAGACTTTCATAATTAGGGTGCCCCCTCTCATTTCAATCAAGTCCTCCCTTACAACCAAGCAGCATCCTCCCATGGTAGCCAATGCAATGGCTTCTTCTTCTCAATCAATCAAGGAAAACAAGAAGTCCTCGACTAAATAATGTAAGAAGCCTACAAAAAAGCCTAAAAATAAAGACAATAAGAAAGTCAAGACATGGAAGAAATTTGACCCACCGAAGCCCACTCCTATCTCATCCATGCCCATGAACTTTACTACCCAAGTTGCTTCAACCAATAAATCATGGGAGGATCCTAGGCATCAAGGGAAGGGAAAAGAGGCTAATTCATAATAACTGAAACATGAATTCTAGATTTTTGGGTGTATGGATGAAGTTAAGAATAACAGGAATGAAAAACCCATAGCTAACAACAAGAACTTCATGAATGCGATGGAACAAGTCAAATAGTTGCGAAAGCAAAAGAATAAAACTCTTAGCCTATATGACCTTGTAATAACTTTTGCTACACATTGCAATTTACTAGTCAAGATGTTGACCTCCATTCTTGTTAGTGAGGACATCGTCGCTAGTGAAGAATCCATCCATGTAGTGATGGTGCCACCGTCACCAAGGGAAGAAATAAAATCAATAATACTAGTGTTTTGTGATAGTGAAATCAAAGCCAATCCCTAAGATAGCAAGGTAACAAAGGATCCCATCTTTATAACTATAAGGGTAGGAAAATATAAAGTGAATAGAGTACATGTTGACGATGGAGCGACAATGAACTTGAAACCCTATAACATCGTTGAGCATTTGGGCCTAATAGAGCATATGTAACACTTTGAATTTAGCTCTTAAATTCTTCAGTAGATCATGGGCTATTGTTAAAGGCTCTATCTCTTTGGACTTTGTGGCAAGGGAGAAATTCCTCATAATGGCCAACTTCTTAGTGGTGGAGGAAATACTAGGATTCAACCTCATCATGGGGAGGCCTTGGCTAGCTCAATTATGAGCTATGTCCTTACCAATCCACCATGAAATTCACTTGCCTTACAAGGAAGGTAAAATAATCATTCATGGTAACAACATAGTTCCCCTCATAGTCAAAAACATTGACATAGAATAGGGGTTCGAAATGGAGTTTTAGGAAGAAACTTCTACTATTGATCACAAAGTCAAAAAGCTTGATGGAGCAAAAGAGGCAAAAACCAACGATGATGGACCCATGAATACACTATGGGAGAATCTCCCCTTCAATATTATTAGTGAAGGAGATGGGGAATACAATGTTGTGCAAAATATATCATATATGTTTCCTAATCTCTTAAAGATTAGGAAACATTTGCATGATCAATGTGTACCCTTGATTCACTTACCATATGCACTTATGACCATGTAGCCATCTTTACTTATAGCCTTTCAGCCTAGTTTACACATTACTTGTATGCATTATTTTGTTTTACTTTATGTTAAATTTTAATTTACATGTAGTCTAAAGTGTACCCTTGTTTGCATTTTTACTTTTAAGGCCTTTTTCTTTTTTAGAATATTAAATACAAAAATTTCCTAAAAACTTCAAAACTAGAAAAATCCATAAAAGGATTTAAAACACAAAATCAATAAAAAATGTTCTTCTTTGCAAGTACTATAGCTTAACATGGCCTAAAATTGGCGAAAACACATAACCCACTATGGTCTTAAGCTAGCAAAAAACACATGGCCTACCTTGGCCTAAAATTGGAAAATCCCATGGCCTACCATGGCCTAAAACAAGCAAATCTTATGGTCCACCATGGTCTAAAATTTACAAATCATCCTAACTTGTTTACTATTTAGTCTACAACCTTGTTGCCTAGTCAATTTTACCATTTTATTTACATCATAATCATGTGGGGTAGCCAACATAGCCTTATACCATAATCGCAACATGAAATTGTGTAACATAAATAAAACTATAATGCTAAAATGATATAATTAAAATAAAAATTTAAAAATAATAATTAAAATTTATAAAATATGATAACCATGATCACATGATGTGGCAAAAGTTTAAACAATATAGCATGAAACAATAAAACCATCCATCAACTGAATCACTTGCTAACATTAGCCATAACAACATTAAGGTCAAATATGATTAACAAGATAACTAAAATAAACCAGTAATTGGTGGTGCTAGGAGGCATCTAGAGGAGGTTGAGGGTCATTTCCACCCTCACCATTGGAGCCTATATCATAATAACATAAGATTAATTAGTAATCAACGAGCTATAAAACCAAGCTAATAACTTAAATAACATAACACATGATAAAATTATATAACAAAAAAACCTAAGGGGACTCTAGCATGATATACTTTAGGGCAGACTATGAAGGTCAACCTCTAAATGATGGAGAATTTGATCTTCTA
Source organism: Gnetum montanum (assembly GCA_015680685.1). NCBI lineage: Eukaryota > Viridiplantae > Streptophyta > Gnetopsida > Gnetales > Gnetaceae > Gnetum > Gnetum montanum. Next base: position 1,136,413 of record MNCI01005835.1, read on the forward strand.
TCATGTGAGCCTAGTCAACATCCCTAATATTAACACCCATGAGGATGTTACTCTCATTAATCTTTGTCGACATAGGTGGCTCTCATGACACAGTAGCAATAGATACCTTACTCAAGGAAATAGAAATCTAAGGGATAGGGAATTTAGCCATAGTGAGAGTATCTCCAAATAGTTTGAAGGAACTTTTAGCTTGAATCCCCTTTATGAACAACTTGAACTTACATCATTTGGTACTCTCCTCTTTTAACCACTTAACATAAGACTCACATTTGGCCTTATACTTCTTTTTGTGATATTTCTGTGTCCAGCCCCACTTGAGGACCTAGGCATAATAATCTTTCCACTCTTTATCCTTGTAGATGAACAAGTCCATCTATAACCACTGCTTCGCCATCTTTCTGGCAAGGGTAACCTTGTCAAGGATGACATTTTGGTAATGTGTTCACGCGATCTCCTTAGTTTGCAATGATTCTTTGGTAGCCACTTGGGCTTCCAAAAAAGCCTTGCAATCTTGTATATCATTGATCACTTGAGCCTACCTCTTATTTTCTTCCTTCAAGGCCACAACTTTTTTCCATAGGTATTCATTAGACCATTGGAATTTCCATGAGGTTTTGGCTCATGAAATTGCAATATCAGTTGCAGTTTCATATAACCTTTTTAGAACATTTTCCACTTTAGGGGGAAGAGTAGGCAAGGAATCTATCTCCAGGGCATGTTGGAGTTCCACTCAATCTTAGGCACTACAAGCAATGTAACCATGAAATAGACACATCAACATAATATACAACAAGAATGCCTATGACAAAAACATGTGACTAATATACTGGTAAAAGCCAATATAAAATAATTAAAGGGAAAATGAAATGAAGTTCTTACAAACTTTGGAAGTGACCTATTGTAATCGATCAATTATGTCCTTGGCTATCCCACCCATGAACTCCACCATGTTAGGAACCTCTACCCATGGTTTCATGCAAAACAAGAAGTAGAGGCATCTACTTGGGGCTCAATAGCTATAGTAGGCATAACAATTGACCAATGGTTAGAATGAGACTTAAACATAAAATAATAAAACATAACAAAGCATACAAACATGTGTTCATACTTCAAACCTCATTTGGGGTGATGATAGGAGGTTCACTTGGCAATGGTTTGCTAAATAGGGCATCTAGATCATCTAGTGCAATGTTGGCCAACCCCTCATCCCTATGCTATTGTAGAAATGCCTCTTCTAGGCACTTCTACTCTACCTTTATTTCTATGGCTTGGGTTGTAATTCTTGTTGCATATCTACAAGAATAATAAATAGAAAAAATTAGAACAACTTAACATATTTCATGTAAAAAAAACAACATGGCCTTAAGACTTAAAACAAAAAATAACCAAAGAATAAAAAAATTTAAAAACATACCTATAATTGCCTAATGTGTTCAGCCAAGCTTAAGTTTAAACGTTCTCTTGGAAGGTTGCTTGATGGCTGGTGTTTCTTCCTCAACCATAAGCCACTTTAACTTTGCTCTAGCTACTTTGTTAGCTTTAGTATGTAATTTCTTGACCCTCTTAGCATTTTCCTACTTAATGTGAGGCTCATTTCCTATGTTGTTAGGGAAAGCACAATGCCTATCACTAAGTCTATTAGTGGTGATAGACATCAATTCCCCAACATCCTCTTGTGGGTTTTGGGCCTACATAGTTGGATAAATGTGCTTTATCTAAGGCTTAGAGAGGTGGGATGGGTCTTGACTCACCCATCATCCATCCTTCCTCACCACCAAAAACTCTCCAAATCTCCTCAAATATGCTACAAAGAATGAATAATGCATGTGGCATATTATGTTGAGATCCTCATGGAGTTTGAGGATTTCCTCCCATAACTCAGAGGCCAAGTGAGTAGCCCAGTTAAATCAAGCACCTTTATTAAGGATCTTCATCATGGTCCATGCATGGGCAATGTCGGTAATCTTCTTCTATGATAGAAACTTTGGAAAGGAATGGGATCTAAATAAGGGATATGATTCCCTTACTTTTGGTACTTGGAAATCCTCTAGGGCCAACCCCAAATGATCATGACAAGCATTCCACCATGACTCCACCTCCTCTTGATGGCTCATTGTGGATCATTAAACTTAGAAGGTGGAGGGGGGATGAATAAGTTTCCCAAATTGAACCTTTATAAAATAAAGAACACACATGAATTTATGTGGTTTCCCAACTTGGGTACTCCACACTCGGAGGGTAGATAACAAGCACACCTACAAACTTTGTTGCTCTCAAAATATGGTTGAAGGGATCACACCTTGTATAGTCATCAAGCTCTACTTTGGAGTGTTGTACTACAACACCAATCAATTAACCCCATAAGGTTCCATTAGGCTTAGAAATGTGGTTTCAAGGCTTTCACAACCTTTACAATCTTGAGCTCCACATCGGAGTGTTGTACTATAGCACCAACAACTCAATCCCATAGGATCCCAACAAGCTCAAGGAATTCAACCCCATAGGGCAACAAGAATATGAATTACAAGGAATGATTGCAACTCAATTTAGTAATCCTTGTATAGTTAGGTACAACACACTTTACAAAGCCAAGATGATAAGACAATGAAGAGAAACAAATAATTCAATGATTACAAATGATTGTACAATGATTACAATAAAGCTTGCACTTTTTCCAAGGCACATCAACTCTTCTTATAGCTACTGTGTTGCTAAATCTTTCTCAAAACTCATGCATCGACTAGCAAATGATCACTAATGATCATGGGAGACATTTTTCTTATGCCTAAGATGTCTCTCTAAATTTGCCTTTAAATTTGGGAAGATGTCTTTGTTTCTTGAAAGACGTATTTTTGAAGTCTCCATCTTGGAAGACATCTTTCTATATATGGTTTGAATTTTGTAAAGACATCTTTGCCTCATGAAAGATGTCTTTGGCTAGGGAAATATGTCTTGCTATTTTTGAAGATGTCTTTCTAAATTTTCTTTGAGTTCATTCCAAATCTACCAAGATGTCTACTACTTCCTAGAGACATCTTTCTTCATCTTTCTCTGTACAATGAATCCTTCATTTCTTGTTCATAGCCTTCCCCAATCTAAGTTCTTATCCTGCAAGCACAAAAATCACACAGATAAGCAAACAAACTTGTTTTTCATTTTTCTTAATGTTTTGACATACTAGAACCATTGGGTCCACAATCTCCCCCTTTTTGGTAATGTCCAAACTTAAGAAAATATGGGTTAGTTTTGGATAATACTTTCCCCCCTTTTTAAACATAACCAAAAAGGTAAAACCTGTAGATATATATTAATTTATATACACAATTATCATAAAATATATTCTAAGAAAATCATAAAGACATATAAAGTCCTATGGTAGCCAATGATTAGGATAAGCATGGAGGATCAACAGGACATGAGTTAAGTCAAAGAGGTAGAATAAAAATAAATAGATCACATAGAGATAACTAGAAAATGCACCATATAGCCATAACCATCCACAAAATGTTTACATCAAATTGTTCATAAGAATATCAAAGTACAACTATCCAAAGATTAATCACATATGTGCAAAGTCCCAAAATCACATACGTGAGAGCCATAAAATGTCTCATCCTTTTTGATTACCAAAAGGAGAGAATAAAAAACCTACCAAGGTCTCAATCACTAACCTTAGTAGCATCCTTAGATTTGGAATCCATTGCTACTTGAGATGGATGATAAGTCTCCTCCTCATCATCATCACTATTAGTGTTGGGATGGTTGAATTTCTGAGTGTTCTCATCTAAGGACTCAACTCGCTACACTGAAGCCCACCTAGGATGAAGTTCACTTGAAACTAAGAGGAGGTTGGTGGAGCTAGCAATTGTTGAATAGGAACCCATTGGGACATGGTTCCAAAGATGCTCACCATATCTTGTTGCTAAAAAGAGCTAGGAGCATCAACATGAGATGGAGTAGTAGAAGTAGGAGGAATTGGAATATGATCCTTCGACCACCAAATAGAAGAATGATGCTCTCCCTAAACATCAACTAGGGGGTACCTCTAGCTTAGAATCTAATTTTATCCCTAAGTCATATGTGCATGAGCAACTTGCTACTAAAGAATGGTGTGGAGGAACAAGAGAATCCTCCTAGTTGTCAAAGATGCAAGGAGTAGTGAGCTCCTCAAATACGTGTGCATTAGAGGGAGGAGGAATCCTAGCCTCATCTAGATGCTTATGCAAGTAATAGAGGTTCCTCCCAAGCTTTCCAATGACATGGGCGATGGGCATAAATAGCTTCTTCAAAGAATAGCTAATCTGAGCATTAGAGATTTTGATCTTCTTAACTATGAAGAGGCTTCCTTATTTTGCTTTAGAGGTTTGGTGCTAGGTCCTGTTGCTATTGTGTGAGAAGAATTCATCTTCTCTGCATACTCATTGAGACTTTGCTAACCTTTGAACAAAGACAACTTTGGAATAGGTACACCCTTCTAATGGATCAACATGTTGATGAGGTAAGGATGCCCAAGGATTCTCTCCATGGCATAGAGGCACAAAATGTCTTAGTAAAGAGTGTGCCCTAGATCTAACGGTAACCCTATAAGCAAAAAATATAGTACATAGCCCTAGGTTGGCAGTAGATAATTATAACTTCCTTCCTTCACCATTGCATTATAAAAAAAAATAAGTGACAAGGTGGAGGCATCTGGAGTCATCTTGCGTTGCTCAATGTGACCCAGATCAAAAGACATATCTCTTCCAAACAATACATCATAGAATTCATCATGAGCTATGGGCATAATACCATTCATGTAAATGTCATGCATAGACTCTATATTAACCCAGAAGACATCAGGATTGGAAATAATAACAATTTGAGGAAATACTTCAACAATAATCCCACCAATAGTGGATGTAAAATCCTCCACAATAGCATTAGAAATAATAGTGTTATAGTAGAATTCTCAAATTAACAATTTAGATACAAGATAATTTATGGAAATGAATGTAGTCCAATTCAAAAGCTTAAAATAATCTAACATAGAATGTTGTTTATGTAGAGGAAAATTAAGAGAATGCTTAGAAATAATGGTGGTGGTTATTATAATCTCAAACCTATGCTAAGCACCTATACTTCAAAAATGGGGCATGTATGGAGGTGGCACACTATTGGAAATTCCTCTTACATGTTTCTTGGATTGATTTCTAGATGTGCCAATCTTCTTATGTGCCATCTCTACCAAAATCACTGTGAATGGTGGAGCCCTAGTCATTTTTATGGGGTCTCTATGAAGGAATATGACAAAAATGGAGGTTTTGTCTTTTATAACCATAGGTATATGAGGCTCTAAATAAAAAATGAGATGTCTTTTTCGATAGAAAGATGTCTTTTTTGCATGTAAAAGATATAGTAAAAATCTTTCACTTATCAAAGATTTCTTTCCCATAATAAATGAAAATTTTACAGAGAGGTCTTTGTTTTGCCAAAGATGTCTTGGTAGAGACGTCTTTCACTTTTGAAAGATGTCTTTCTTCAAAAGTCAAGATGAGGTTTTGGAAGGCTGCCATTAGTTTATAGCCTCATTTAAACCTTGAAAATAGAAAGAAAAAATTACCTTTACCTACCTATCATGCTTTCAAAAGATGATGATGTCTAGAGAGCTAAAGAATGTGTTTCCTCTTTTGAGGAATCTCCTTTCAACCAAACTTCCCCAATGTTCAATGCATGATTTCCTCTTAAAAATTTGTTAGGAAAAGTGTTTGAATGCACTTGGTCCTATTTAATTTTCTATTCCCTTTTGATAACATTGGTCCTTTGGGTTGACTTCCAATCTTCTTTGTGATCCTACATAAAACCCTTTATTGATGCACTTTCATAAAACCAAGACGTCTTATGATATGTCCATGTAATCATATGATAAAAATTTAGATTGCACTTCCATTATTTATGACCAATCTTGTTACAATAATAACATCTAATTCTCCGATTGGAAAAATAACTAGAAGGACCAAACCTTTGAGGAGTTTTATGTTAGATAGAAGCTTCCCTTGATGTATTGTCCTTGCTCCTTGATGGTTCCTTTAGATGAGATGAAGGTTCCTCTTCTTTGTGGCAGCATCCAAGTTCAATTTTGTCTTGTGGGCTTCTTCCTTGTCCAACAACCATATGAAGAGACTCTTTTCCTTTCATCAATCTTTCATTCACTAGCCTAACATTAGTAAGTTCTTATTTCATCTGCTTACATGATTTGGTTAGTGCTTCATTCTTAGCCTTAAGGTTTGAGAATTATTTGTTAAGATTAGAAATAGTTAAGTTTAATGAGGATATTTCCTTATCTTTAGACTTGACTCATTTATTTAAATTAGTGCAAAGATTTTGAAAATTTCAAAGTTCTTTACATAATAAATCAAACCTCTTATCATCATTTAGTTCATCATTTGATGAATCATCATCAGTGAGAGCCATGCAAATGAGCTGAGATTTTTTTTGCATTCACCTCCACTTCTTCTTCACTTTTTTCCCCATCATCTCAACTTGTATAAAAGTTGTTGGTCTTCTTTTCTTTTTCAAGGAATTTGTTCTTGTATTGTATTCTACGACTACTAGGACATTTAGGGGCCACATGGCCTCTACCTCCACACATCCAACATTCTATAGAAGGAAAATATAAATTAGAGTTTAAAAAGTTTTTAACTCTTTCTTTACTTTTAGGCTGATTAAATCATTGCATATATGCTCCTTTGTTCTTACTAGAAATTAGTCATTGTAACTTTCTGGTGAGAAAGGAAATCTCATGTTCAATGCCCTCTTCATGCTCATTAAGTTCCTTCTCCTTTGAAGCAATATTTAAGGTAATGGGCCTTTCTTGAATAGCTCCCTCACTTATGAGATTCATTTCATAAGCACTAAGAGCACTTTGAAGCTCTTCAAGTTTTAAGGTTGAGAAGTCTCTGATTTCTTTCAATGTTGTGACCTTAGGCCTAAACTCTAGTTGTAGAGTTTTGATCATTTTAATGATGATGTTGTTTTTGGGCAAGTCTTTCCATGTTTCTATAATGGCTACAACAAGATCGTTAGCTATAGAAAAATAATCCTTGATTTTCTCACATTTTCTCACCTTCTTGCATTTTGAGTTTATCATAATCACATTGTAGAACTAACAATTTTTATTGCTTAACAATAGAGGTTCCTTCATAAGTAGCTTCTAAATTTTGCCAAATTTCTTTGATCATTTTACATCATGCTACCCTATTGAATTTGGATTTATTTAATGCACAATATAAATAGTTTTTTGCTTTTGAATCAAACATGAACGTATCCTTTTCCTCTTAAGACTAGTTTTTGCAAAGCTTGATGATGTTGGTGGTGCTGTCAATGGGTGGAATGTAGCCTTTTAAGATTGATTCCTAGACTTCAAACTCCATGGATTTAAAAAACCCTTGCATTTTGGCTTTCCAATAGGTGAAGCTGAATCCATCGAACATGGGTGGCTTTGTATAAGATGTCCCCTCCCCTCCATCATTCACTCTCAAAGTTGATGATGAAACAAAGAGTACCAAGCTCTGATACCACTTGTGGATCATTGAACTTAGAAGAGGGGGGATGAATAAGTTTCCAAAATTAAACCTTTATAAAACAAACCACACACATAACTTTACTTGGTTTCCCAACTTGGGTACTCCACACTTGGAGGGTAGATCACAAGCATACCTTTAGACTTTGTTACTCTTAAAATGTAGTTGAATGGACCACATTCTATACAGTCATCAAGCCCCACTCTAGAGTGTTGTACCATAGCACCAATCACTCAACCTACAAGGTCCTGTCAGGCTTGAAAATATGGTTTTAAGGCTTCCATAACCTTTACAATCTTGTGCTTTGCACCAGAGTGTTGTACTATTACACCTGAAACACCATCAAATTTGGACTATGACATCTTGATTGTAAATTTTTCCAAGTGTTGGGACTACGCTCTCCACTACCTTAGAGCATAGTCAGCCTCCAGTGGAGAGTGTAGTTAGCATAGGAGACCAATTTTTGCAAATGTTTCTAAGTGTTGATACTATGCTTGACCCTAGTCCAGAGCATAGTCATCCTCTTGTGGAGAGCATAGTTAATACGAAGGACAATTTTTCAATTTTTTCTAAGTATTAGCACAAAGCCAGTTGTAGCAAATTTCTCTAAGTGCTGGAACTACACTCTCCATTGCCTCAGAGCATAGTTAGCCTCTAGTGGAGAGTGTAGTCAACAAAAGGGTAGGTTTTTTACAAGTCTTAATAAGTCTCAGGACTACACTTGGTCCCAGTTAAGAGCATAGTTAGCCTCTTGTGGGGAGCCTAGGCAGTGAAATGCCAAATTTCACAAATTTTTCTAAGTTTGGGACTATGCTCTCCCCCAGTCCAGAGCGTAGTCAAGTGTAGTTAGTAAGAATAGCCTCCAATGGCCTCCAAGCATGGCAACAGTACTTGGCCTAGCTCCAACTCACCTTCAACAAGCATAGTTAGCAAAATGCTTCTTATTTGTACCCCTTTTGGCCCAAAGATTGTAACTATGCTCAACCCCATGTACGATAGTGGATAGCGTAGTCCTGGACCATAGTATCCAAAATTTCATTTTTTAGGTACCTTGCAATTTTCTTGGCATACACATGTAGTTGGTAGCGTAGTCACAGTCTCATAGTCTCATAGAGTTTGATAGAGCACAACAAAGCACAACACCATCAGCACCATCACTATACCACATGAATAGTGACTATGCTCAATGTAGTTCCAACCATTCCCTTTGCCATGTGGTAGTAACTTCAATTTCATACTAAACCTAACCCTATAAATACTTGCACCCTCAACATTTTTAGGGTTGGAAAATTTGAGAGTCAGCTCATTTTTGGCATTGGAAAATCTAAAGAGTGTTTGGGAGAGAGAACCAAAGGCATATCAGTGAAGTTGTAGATCACCATATTCCACCATAGTCCACAAGAACATCGTAGCCCATGGTACACCATGGTAGCCAACCTAGTAGATGCATGCACCTTAGTGGAAGACTAGTCTTCATGGCTAGACATCCTTGAGACTATGACTACACTATCCACTACACCTATTATACACCATGTATCTTCTAACCCCTTCTGGTGTTAACTATGCTCAACCCCATTTGGGTTGGTGTTCTACTTCTCTCTCTCTCTATGCATTTTTAGTACCTTATTTGCATTTTTCGTTGCTTCATTGCATAGCTATGCCTAAAATCATGTTTGGGTGGTGGTCTTCGTATGTTAACATCATTAACATATTTTGCACTATTTTGACTATGCTTGATATCATTAACATCATTGACATTGCTCAAAAACTTAGCACTATTTTGCATCAGCATCGTAGCTAACCATGCTACACCTTGATTGCATCTGTTAAGTCCTTGTTTGATTGACAAGATCATTTAGGGCACCTCATCTTCACCTCTAGCACACCCTCACATAGACTCGAGGTTAGGCTATCCACTCATGGACCTTGGTGTTCTAGTCATTGAAGTTTTAGGTTGTTATAGTTTTCTAACAATAGAAAAAGGGCCAACCCCTTTTTCAAGCTCCATTGAGGTTGTTTCATAAGCTCTTTGCACCATAGTTGTCCATTGATCCATTGGTGTAGATTGGACCTTGTCATCATTTCTCCCAGGACCCCATGTAGCAACCCCAAACTACACTTCTCTCTACTATTTTGCTAAGTTCTCATTGTTCTCAATTGGAGCACAATCATCTCTAATGTAGATAGTGTAGTCAGCTCTCTATCTTGGAGAGCGTAGTTGACTCTTCATAGTGGAGAGCATAGTTAGCATAGAAAGCATAGTCATCTCTCCATAGTGGAGAGCGTAATTAGTGGTATCAGATGAAAAAGAGCTCATTTCTGGAGAGCGTAGTTAGTGGTATCAGATGAAAAAGAGCTCATTTGTGGACCACTGTATTTTGCAACTAGCAATCTCCACAATTTCTCTTTACAACTTGATCTGCAACCATGAACCTAGATTAAGGTGTCAATTTTAAATGTACTTAATATCTTGCCTATTTAACAAAAGATTAGGATTGGCAACTCTATGAATCTCATGATGGCTGGGCCAAGGTAATCCCTTAGGCTACGCAATTGAGACTTGGAGTACACTGTGCTCAGCAATGAGCAATACAACTTCATATGTGCAAAGGTCTAAGTAGGGTTATCTATAGATCACCTTGACATGGAGGAAAAATGGGACTATGAACTAATCCACTAGGATGGACAAGAGCATATTCCTTCTTTATTCAACATCATCTCACTCATAGAGTCCCACTATTGATTTTTATCCTAGCTCATTTGAGTAGGTGAGAATGACATAGGGACTAATTAGGAGGAAGCCTTATAGGAGGAAGTGGATGAGTTTGAAGCTTACTCTGAACATGCGGCCCCCTTTCCCACCATATTTCAACAAATAATTCCTAGTTCGTCTCCTCCTTGATTTAGTTCATCCATCCTCCTCGAGATGATCATAACATTGGAATTACCTTCCCATTCCATTAGGCTTAGATCTACGCCTATGGTGGCAACCCATCAGATGCAATACATGCATTATGATGCAAAAACTTCCTTCAACTTGTCCTTCGTGGCATAATATCAACCTATCTAACCATATTTTCCAGCAGCAATCATGCTAGCTCAGCCATATGTTCATGTAGGGCTTGTCTCCAAGCCCCAAACAACTCAAGCTCCCTATATCCAACCTATTTCATTGGTGCCCTTGGCATTGGTCCAACCCATGCATGTGTGGCTTACCCCAATCACTATCCCTATAACATAGCCAACACATCAAGTACCTCACATTGCTCTGCAACTTGTGACTAGATCATGGGCCACACAATTAGCATAGTGGATAGCATAGGCAACTTAGCCAACTAGAGCATCCCAAAATTTATACTAGGCATTCCAACTGATCCAAACCTTGAAAAAGAGGTGAAGTAACTTAAAGCTTCCTCCTCTGAAGCTATCAGAGTGGTGGACTTCTACCAAGATGACTCTATAAGTCCTATAGTCCTGCCTCTAACTCTACCAACTAGGGTCTCACTACCTTAATTCACAAAATACAACAGTGAAGTGTACCCCAATGCTCATCTGGTCACATTTTAATCAGAATGCCTATTGTTGCAAGCATGGCCACATGCCATTATACATGTGTTTGCTAGGTCATTGAATAGCAAAGCATAAGATTGATACCATATGCTACCTAGAGGCTCTATTTTCTCTTTAGAAGAACTCTTGAGCTAGTTTGTAACACACTTCAAGTACAACTTGAAGCTAGAAGCAACCTTGGACTAGCTAATGCAGGTTAAGTAGGGCTACTTAGAGCTCATGTAAAAATTCATCCAACAATGGAATGAATCCTTAAATGAAATATGAGAGCCCATAGACAAGGCACATCTATTAGCTATTTTCAAGGGGGTGGTTAATGACTTCATAAAGTTGAAGCTATACTACTTAGGCCCATGATCTCTAAGCCAAGCCTTCAACTAAACTAACGGCATAGAGGACATAATGGAAGCTAGTAAGGACTCAGCCTATGTGGCCTACAAGAACCAACACACGAGGAGAGATAGGGATAAGAGGAAGAAAACTGCAATGGTAGCCAAAGAGGCTATGGAAACCAACCAAGGGTCGACGACTAGGTTGCCCAAAGCCTGAGCCAATAACCAAGCTGCCAACCATGGCACCAAGGTAACCAACCTACCTACATTTGTAGTGGCCATAATGCAGGTTGATTAAAGGCCTAGCTTCAAGTGCAAGGATTGCTCCAAGTACACCCTATTTCCACTAAAGTCCTTGGAGCTACTAGAATAGTTGTTAAAGGTTGAGCACATTCAATATAAGAAAATGTCTAAGAATGCCTGTAAGAGGCATGATAGATACTACAAAATACTCAAAAACCCTTCTTTGGTAGCACCAAATGAGCCCCTGGTGCCAAAACATTTTAGGCTAGATCGGTCCTACCATTACCACCAGTTGTTCTGTCATAGCACAGACTCTTGCCTAGCCCTGCAAGATGATTTGTAGAAGATGATCGATAGAGGCAAGTTGGTCCTCGATGCTACAAACCTAGTCAAGCCATAGAACCAATCCATGAGGGTGTACAAGAACCCTCTAAATGTAGATGATGCTAACTACATCATAAATGCTATTAATGTTGATGAAAACCCAGAACTGGTGTAGCAGCCATTTGTGGTTTGTGTGCCCTTTGGTAGCATAAGGGTTCCCTTGACCACTACAGGTTTGAGGCCTCCTTTCATTGTTAGAGTGCCACCTCAAGCATCCATAATGCCCTTCGTGGTTAGTATCCCACAACATGTCGTAACAACAACTATTCATCCACCCTTTATTGTCAAGGTGTGACAACATGTTGGCTCCTCACATACTTGAAGCCTGGTAGTGGACAACACATTGGTCCCTTCTCATCCAAGGGCAAATCTTGCTAGCAACATTAACAAGCCCTCTAGGTGGCAACTTGGGAGACCTAATGAGCATCTTGTGGATAGAATGATCAAGCAATGTTAAGACGAAAGAGCACTCGATTTTCTGAAGCTAGTCGTTATATCTGTGATCCCCATGGCCAAAAAAACTAAAGAGTTCATAACTAGCAAATTGCAACCAAGCACTGAGGCCCATGTGCAGGCCAAGCCAACAAAGCCTAAGTCACCTCCACAAGCAATCCATCTCTTAGGATGCATGGAGGAAGTCAAAGCCAATAAAAACATGGCTAATGGCAAAGACTTTGTGGATGCATTAGCCCAAGTTAAGTAAGCACTCAAATAGAAAAATATAACATTATGCTTGTATGACTTAATCATGATCTCATCTACCCACCGCGAGGCACTTGTGCAGATGTTGACCTCCATTCTTGTCATAGAGGACATCCTTGTAGATGAGAACTCCATGCATGCAATGATGTTGCCTCCTGCATCACAAGAATCAAGCTTCACATCCCTAGTGTTTTGTGATGAGGTAATTAAGGTCAATCCTGAGAAGGGTGAGGTCATAATAGCTCTAATGTTTATTACCATATGTGTCAGGCAATGCATGATTCGTAAGATGCATGTTGACAATAGGGAAAAAACAAACATAATTCCATACACCATCGTTGACAAGCTAGGCCTTGTAAACCAAGTCAAGCCAATGAAAACCACGTGTCTACAATCCTTTAATGGGTCACTTGTCATTGTCATGGGCATGGTCATCATTACTTTCATAGTAGGGGAGAAATTCTCCATCACTACTAAATTTATCATCATAGAGGAGATATCGAGCTTTAACATGATACTAGGTAGGCCTTGGCTAGTCTAGTTATAGGCTGTCTCCTCTCCAATCCATCAGGAGATCCACCTTCCGTACAATGGTGGTGAAGTTATCATCCATGGTGATAATGCCACCTCTCTAGCCATTAATAATGTAGATGTGGAGGAAGGGTCAAAGGTTGAATTTTTTGATGATGCGTGTGCGGAAGATAACAAAATGCATGAGGTTGATGCACCGGAAGAAGTAGTGGAAGCCCATGACCTTCCAAAGGACATCCTTTGGGCAAAGTTGCCATTTACTATGGCAAGTGAGAATCAAGGAGAATACCAGATAGTGTAATCAAGGCCCTATGTGCCCCTTAACCCACATCGAGTTAGGAAGTAACTAAGTAATTAAGGTATCCCATTAGTCCAAAACACACTAGGCACCTGTCCACTATTCACTTCTACATGCCCTATACCATACTCTCTACTTTTGTTGCATTTGTGTTTCATTAGATTATCATGGTAGCATGTTATTTACATTTAGCTCAATTGCTTAGATTATGCATTTATTTGCTTAGTTCTCACATTCATCTGCTTTGTTCATGCACTTGCTTGTTAGTTTACACTTTTGTAGTTATTGCTTTAAAAAACATCAAAATGCACAAAAAATCATAAAAGCAAAAATTACAAAAAAGAGAGATAGCAACACCCGGCCTACTATGGCCTTAAACTAGCAATTTTGCAGCCTGGAATGACCTAAAATATCACTTTTAGTCCCCTTGCTGTAGCCTGGAACGGCCTTAAACTACCACCTTAGCCCAGGATGACCTTAAACTAGCAACACACGTGGCTTGAAATGGCCTTAAACTAGCGATACGTGGCTCAAAATGGCCAAAAACTAGCATCAGCCCTCCTGCTACAGCCTTAAACTAGCAACACATGTGGCCTGAAATGGCCTTAAACTAGCAATACGTGGCTCAAAATGGCCAAAACCTAACATCAGCCCTCTTGCTACAGCCTTAAACTAGTATGGGGTCCATCAAGGCTTTAAACTAAAAATAGGCATGCTATGGCTCTCAATGGCACAGTATTGCTATGGCTCACAATGGCGCAAACTTGCATAAAATCATCATATAGAGATAAAAGTTTACACATCACATATAGCAAAAAATAATCCATAGCAAATGTAATTTTCATAGCAATACATAGGATGAATAACATCACATAGCAAAAGCATAGCAAAAAGGCCTAGTGGGTGGTACATGTAACAATTGAAAATGTTGGTGATTGGAACACCGAGGGGTTTGCTGGTGCACATCCTAACCTTGCCTCCACGCAAGGGTCTTGTTGGAAAATAGAGGTGAAGTGCCTTGGATGGTCTTGTCGATCGAATAGGGACTTTTCCAATTGCAATCGGGGTATTGGGTGCAATTGGGGATGGTGTGGTTAGTCGAAATATAAATGCAAATGATGCAAAATGGTGTTAAGTGTCAAAGCAGTGTTTCATGGTGCTAAGTGTAGAGCATAGCCAAAAAATGGGGGTGGGTGTAGCCAAGGGTTTCAACTAAAATAAGGGTGTCAACCCATGGAGACTACCACCTAAGCATAGTACAATGTGACAATGCATGGAAAAATGTGAAAAGATGCAAGAAAAATGTAAGAAAATGCTAGAAATGGGAGAGAGAAATAGAACACTACCTCAAATGGAAGTGTAGTTAACTCTAAAAGGGTCTCAGAAGGTACATAGTGTACAAAAAGTGTAGTGGGAGCATAGTTACAATCTCAGTGGTGTTAGGTCGTGAAGTCTGGTGCTTGTTGTGACTAACCATGCTTGCTTGGTTGGCTGCCATGGTGTACTGTGTGGTGTTCTGCAAGGCTGCAATTGGGTTGTGGTGTACCATGCATTGTAGGGCTATAATGCGGCTATGGTGTACCATTCATTGCAGGGCTACAATGGGGTTGTGGTGTACCATGCAATGCAAGGCTACAACAGAGCCATGGTGTATCATGTGGTGCAACTATGCCTTTCTACTACTATGGTGTGCTCTAGGTATCGTTCGCCCATGAAGCTAAGTACTAAGATGCCAAAATGCCAAATGCCAAATGCCAAATGAAAGTGCCAACTACCAACCCCTAAAATGTTAGGGGTCTAGGGGTATTTATAGGACTAGGGTATATAAATTGAGCACCACATGGAAGTGCAATAAGTGGGAAGAGCTTAACAACTATAGTGGAGAGCGTAGTAGCATACTTAGAAAAATTATGCAAAATTGGCCATTTGTGTGTTGGCTACACTTGCTACTCTCTAGAGTGTAGTAGAGCATTGCAGCTATAGTGCTGAGCATAGCAACTATAGTGCTGAGTGTAGCACAACACTTATAAACATTCTGCAAAACTCGCCATTTGTGTGTTGGCTACACTTGATATGCTCTAGAGTGTAGTAGCTACAGTGCCAATCGTAGCACAACAGTTAGAAAAATTCTGCAGATTTTGACCTTGTTTGAACACTTAGCAAAAATTGTAGAAGATTGATAATTGAAGCTAACTACGCTCTATTGCAATGGAGAGCATGGTCTTAGTACTTGGAAAAATTTGCAGAAAGTGCCTTAGTTATGACACTTAGCCAAATTTGTAGTTGAGAAGTAGTAGCCCAAATTTTTGTGGTGTTTCATTGGCCCCTCTTTATTGATGTCTAGAGGAGTGGCTTGAGAGATGTCGACAAAGAATCACAAAACACCACAACATGACACCAACATCACTTGTCAGCACTAGATTGGATGTTGTTCCACCATATTGAAGAGTGCTATGGATAGTGGTATGTTGAGGGCAAAGGGTTTAGGCAATGTGTTAGGGAGATGAAATGCCAGTAGGAGGAGATGAAATGCAAATAGTGTATTATGATGCAAGGTGTGAAGTCAGCATGGTTGACAGTGACTAGGACATTAGGGTGGCTTGCTCCTAAAATGTTTACCTCTTGTCAGAGTGCTCATGGAAGAGTCAAAGTCAATCCAAGGTTGGGCCGATTGTGAAAATACAACACTGTCAATTTGCTTGGGGATGTGCTTTTCCCTATTTTTTGTGCTTTGCTACAAGATGAAACTCCGTTGGGTTTATCTTACTACTAAATGTTAGTTGCAAGTTGGCCATTGAGTAGATGGGCTTTGTTTTGATGTAACCATGTCGTGTCTGTAGGAAAAGTGTTTCCTTCTTAGGATGAGTTGTGTTACATCTGCTTGGGCTTTGACCCACCAATAGAGGCCCCCCATAGGATGAGTTATGTTACATCTGCCTTGGGTTCTATGGTTGACATGAAGAGAATGCCATGTGTGTTATAATGTGTATGCATTAGAGGGTTTGCATGCAAGGGTAATGTGGGGAATGCAAGGTGACTGGAATGAAGGAGTGGATGTGCATGGGCTATAATAAGATGAGGGGGATGCACACTCTTGAGTGGCTTAACTAGCCCAATCATGCACATCGAAGTGATGTGACAACTTGCTGCTATGATGAGATGCATCTCTACATGACCACCTTTGAGGCTTCATCCTGCAAACACAACTTTAAGAAGATAAGAAAACAACACAACATGACATGCAAATGTAAGTGTCATATGTGAAGATGATACAAGTGCTAGATGTGAAGATGCTACAAATGCATCAAATGTTGAGTTAGTTGCAAGTGCTTAAGAAGCTAAGGAGAGTGCCAAGGCGATGATGCTGTGAGTCCTCCAAAGGTTGCACCAATGGCAAGTGCTCTAAAAGATCAGTAAAATGATGGGAGGCGATGATAATGCAAGTGCGTGAACCTAGTTTAAGGTCCTGGTAGACCATGGAGTGTTAGTTTATAGTCTTAGTAGACTGCTGTGTGCCAATTTAACATCGTAGCAGATGAGCTATTGTGCCAATTTAATGTCGTGACCCAAGGACGATCTGTGCGATTTTATAGTAATAGTAGATTGTTATGCTAGTTTATAGTCATAGTAGATTGTTGCACCAATTTATAGTCATAGCAGACTGTCTATACCAGTTTTTGCGTCATGGCGGATGAGTGCTTACCTTGCTTGTGTGAGGTGTGATGCTACATGCGTAGTCATGTTGTGTGCCTACAAGATCATACAAGAATCAATTAGAAAAACAACATCAAGTGGCACCTTTCATAAACAAAGTTAAAATGCACAAATGAAATGAAAGAAATGGAAGAGTGATAGTTTTAGGCCATTTTGGGCTGCAATAGTAGTTAAAGACCATATTGGGCTATCAAGTGTTGCTAGTTTTGGGCCATTTTGGGCCTTCACTAGTTTAAGACCATTTTGGACTATCAAGTGTTGCTAGTTTTGGGCCATTTTGGGTTATTTCAGGCCATCAAAAAGGGGTTGATGGTTTAAGGCCATTTTAGGCCATATGTTTCCACTTTAAGGCCATGGTGGACCATAGGTTGCTAGTTTAAAGCCATTGTGGATTATAGGCTAGTTTAAGGCCTTTTCAGGTCATGTGTTTTTTTTTCAATTTTAGTTTTATGTGTTTTTGATGTTTTTCAAATGTAATGCATAAGCTAAGTCAATGAATGCCTAAATAAAGCAAAAAATGTGTGAACAAAACAAAATGCATGATCTAAGTGAGTAGGAAAAATGTAAATGTGTAGGCTAGTGTAATGCAAACAAAAGTAAAAAATGCATGGCAAGTGGAGGCAAGGGGTAGGTAGGCACCAAGCGTATTTTTAGCCAAGGAAGTGCCTTGATTGGGTAGTTGTTTCCTAATCTAGTTTGGATTAGGGAATGCATATGGCCTAGGATCCTCTAGGAGGCTACTGGCTTCAACCACTCATTCAGGTATGTCAACCTTATGCGTTGTGTTGGTTGCCACAAATGCATCACCAAGAAACTCCACCTCTGAAACTTGCTCCATGTCTATGTTGTGGATAGCTGGAGAGGAGGCATTATCACCATGGATGATAACTTGACCACCTTCGTATGGAAGGTGGACTTCTTGGTGGATGGGAGAGGAGAAAACTTGTAGTTGAGCTAGCCAAGACCTACCTAGGATCAGGTTGAAGCTTGGAATCTCCTCTATGATGGTGAAATATATGTTGGTGGGGAATTACTCTCCTGCCATAAGGGCTAATTTGATTGTACCCCTGATGGTGATGTGTGATTTGTTGAAGGATTTTAGACATGTGGTTTTGGTTGGCTTGATTTTGTTTGCTAGGCCTAGCTTATTGATGACAAAGTACAAGACTACATTTGTTGTTGCACCATCATTGACATGCACTTTGAAAATTGTGCACTACCCAACATGTATGCTAATGGATATGTGGAGTTGTAGTAACCTCCCCTCGTTTGGGGGTGATCTTGATTGCATCATCATAGAATTCTAGGGATGTTGAACCTAATTCCTATGGTGTAGGGGCAACATCATTGCATAGATGGTGTTCTCATTTGCAAGGATGTCCTCTGTAATAGGAATGAATGCCAATATCCAGGCCAATGCTTGGCGGTGAGTAGATGAGGTCATGACTAGGTTGTACAAGCTCAATGTTGTGTTCTTTTGCTTGAGTGTTTATTTCACTTAGGTTAGTGTAGCTAAAAAGTCCTTATTGTCGACCATTATGTTGGCCTTGACTTTCTCCATGCAGCTTGAGAGACAGATCTCTCATGGAGGTGACTTGGGCTTGGGTTGCTTAGCCTACTTGGGGGAAAGGGCCCTAGTGCTTAGTTGTTGCTTGTTGGTTATGGCCTTTGCTTCATTCATGGGGGTTGTGAGGCACTCGTTCATCTTCTTGCATTGCCATTTGGTAGGGCTACCTGGGTTGCTAGTGGGGTTAGCCCTTGAAGGAGGAGGGGCCAAGATGTTGCCCACTATTAGGCTTCGAGTGGGTGAGGGGCCATCATGTTGTGGCACCTTCATGATAAAAAATGGTTTAGGAGTTGTTGTAGGGCCAACTCGTTGTGGAACCTTAATGATGAAAGGTTGCTTAGTGGTTGTTGTTGCTACATCATGCCAATTTAACATCTTAGTAGAATGTTGGTTTGGTTGCCAGTTTAACATCTTAGCAAATGATTGTTGTGGGACCTTAACCACAAAGGGTGTTGTGGGTGCCCGAGGTGGCACTTTGATAATAAGGGAGGGCCTCTTGCTTGTGGAGGCCAAAGGGATTCTTACCTTGCTGGAAGGCACATGGATCACAAAAGGTTGTTACGTAGGTTTAGACTTGCCACCTATGTTGATGGAGTTTATGATGTAAGGGGCATCGTCTACATTGGATTGGCTCATTGTGTCGAGAACTAGTTGGCTCCATTCGATCATTCTTTGTAGGTTGTCTTGAAAAGCACGATAGTTTTCTGTACTGTAACTAGACATCTAGTGGTAATGATAGTATTAGTCCATCTTGAAGTGTTGTGGGATTGGGGGCTCGTTTGGTACTACTAAGGTGGGGTTTCTTAGTAGTTCGTAGTACCTATCATGTTTTTGGTAGGCAATATCTGATATGTGTTTTTATTAGATTTGCCTAGCATTCGAAAGTTGCTCCAGTGTTTTAGAGGGTTCCATTGGTAGTGGTGTATACTTTAAGCAATCCTCGCACTTAAAGTTTGACCTTGGGGTGGCCCCTATCGATGTAGGTGAGTTGGCACTAGAGTTGGTGGCTTTGTGAGCTAGGGCCTTAGGCTGCTTAGCCATCGGGCCCTAGTTGGTTGCTTTTGTACTTGTGGCCACTATTGTAACTATTTTTTTTTGCTTGCACACATGTTGATTTCTGTAGGCCATGTAGGCTAGGTCATTGCTAGCTTGCACTGCCTCCTCTATGCCCTTCATTTGGGAAAAGGCTTGGCTGAGAGACTTTGGAGCTAGGTAATATAGTTTAGACTTGATGAAGTTGTTCACTACACTCTTGAAGATGGGAAATATGTGCATCTTTGCTAGGGGTTCATACATTTTGCTCAATGTGACATTCCAACATTGGAGGAATTTTGGCATGAGCTCAAGGGGCCCTTGACCTGCATGAGCTGGTCGAGGGTTACTTCAAACTTTAGGTTGTACTTGAAGCATGTCACAAATTGGCTTATGAGATCCTTCAAAAAAGAGATTGAGGCCTTGGGTAGCACATGATACTAGTCTAAGGCCTTACCAGTGAGTGACATGGGAAACATATGCATGATGGTGTGTGGCTATGCTTGAAGGAGAAGGCACTCAGATTGGAATGTGACCAAGTGTGCATTGGGGCCTCCACCATTGTACTTGGTGAGTTGAGGTAGTGGAACCCTAGTTGGGAGAGTCAAGGATGGAACCATACAACTTATGGGGCCATCTTGGTAGAAGTCCATCACCTTGATAGTTTCAGAGGAGGCAGCTTTGAGTTGGTTGATCTCCTTCAACAAAATTTGGTTTAGCTGGAATGCTTGATCCAAGCTTGGGGATGTGTTATTTGGTTGCATTAGTAGGGCTTGTGTTGGTTGTACAACGAAGGGTCGAATCTTTGGTTGTGGAGTTTGCCAGTTTAATGTCGTAGCAGATGATTGTTGCTAGTTTAACATCATAGTAGATAGGTTTTAGTTAATGTGTTGGCTGAGGGATGGGCGTGGAGACTGAGGTGGGTTGCACATGAGTGGGTTGAATGGATGTCATGGGCACCGATGAGACAAGAAGGATGTAGGATGCCTAAATTGTCTTGGGTTGGGAGGTGGCCCCTGCGTGAGTATAGGGTTGGGCAAATGTAGGGATCAGTTGAAAGGAAGGCTAAATTGGCATAGTTACCATCTTAGAGAGGATAGGTGGTCTAAACCAAGGAGGAGCCATACTAGGGAGTGGTTGTTGGAAGATGGTGTAGAGGGGGCTCTCATATTCGAAGTGGGCCTTGAACTCATCTTCTTCCTCTTATGAGGCTTCCTGATAGGTTATCCCTACATAATGCTTATTTGCATAGATGAGCTAGGATAATAGCTGGTGGTAGGACTCTATGAGTGGGATTATGTTGAACAAGGAGGGGTTGTACTTCCATCTGCCTCGATGGACTCATTCATAGTCTTATTTTGCCTCCAAGTCAAGGTAATCCACTAGTAATCCTGCATGTATTTTGGCACAAACAAAATTTTATTGTTCATGGTTGCATGATAAGCTTTGTGTGGATTGTGGTGTCAAATGTGTTAAACATCGACATGGAAGGTTGATCTGGATTCATGTTCATAGATCGGGTTGTGAGAGTTGTTGTTTGCAAAAAATGGCCAACTTTGAAAACTAGAGAAAAATGACTAAGTTTGTTGGTAGTAGAAAAATAGCTAGGTATAAAAATGTAGAAAAATTTACTAAGTGTAAAACTATAGAAAATTGGCTAAATTGCAAAAATTTGGCTAAGTATGAAAATGCAAAAGAAATGCTAAGTATGGAAATGTAGAAAAAATGCTAACTATGAAAGCTACTAAAAATGGCTGATTCTGGTGTTACACTTGCTACACTAGAGCTAGCTATAGTCTCTACATTGAGAGCTAGCTATGCTCTCCTCAGCACCTAGAATTTTGGTTAAGTGCCAAAGATACACTTTGGCTTTTGTCCAATGGGGTTCCAGGGGAACCAATGATGGGGTCCAATCTATGCCAAATAGTGGTGGAGAAAGCATGCGGAACAACAATACAAAAATGTAGAAGAAAATGGTGAGGCCCTCCTTCTAGCATCAAACAACTATAATGACTAAAAACATTGGTGGCTAGAACACCAAGGGGTTCATAGGCACACATCTTAACCTCGCCTCTGCATGAGGGCCTTGCTGGAAAATGGAGGTAGAGTACCATGGATGATCTTGTTGATTGAACAGGGACTTTGTTGACTGTAACTGGGGTATTGGGTGTAACTGAGGATGGTGTGGTTAGCTAAAATGCAAATGCAAACAACACAAAATGATGCTAAGTGTCAAAGCAGTGTTTTGCAATGCTAAGTGTAGAGTGTAGCCATGGAATGGGGGCAAGTGTAGCCATGGAATGGGGGCAAGTGTAGCCAAGGGTTTCAACCAAAATGACGGTGTCAACTGATGGAGACTACCACTTGAGCGTAGTACAACATAACTACACATGGAAAAATGCAAAAAGATAGAAGAAAAATGTAAGAAAATGCTACAAATAGGAGAGAGAAATGGAACACTATCCTAAATGGAAGCATAGTTAACTCCAAAAGGATCTTAGAAGGTATACTGTGTACAATAGGTGTAGTGGAAGTGTAGTCAAAATCTTGATGGTGTTAGGCTGTGAAGTTTGGCACTCATCCTAATGAACCATGTTTACTAGGTTGGTCGCTGTGGTGTACCATGTGGTGTTTTATAGGGCTGCAATGGAGTTGTGGTGTATTGTGTGCTATAGGGCTATAATGGGACCATGGTGTACCATGCATTGCAAGACTATAATGGGGTCATGGTGTACCATGCGGTGTAGGGTTGCAATAGGGCCACGGTGTTTCGTGCAGTGTAGCTATGCCTCTCTACCGGTGTGGTGTGCTTTGGGTTTTATTTTCCCATAGAGCTAAGTGCCAAGATGCCAAAATGCCAAATGCTAAATGAAAGTGCCAAGTGCCAACCCCTAAAATGTTGGGGTCTACAGGTATTTATAGAGCTAGGGTTAGCCCAAAATGTGGATCAAGCACCATATAGCAGTGTGGTAGGTGGGAAGAATGTAGCACCTACAGTGGAAACTGTAGTAGCACACCTAGAAAAATTCTGCAAAATTGGCCATTTGTGTGTTGGCTATGCTTAGAGCGTAGTAGCTATAGTGCTGAGCATAGCATCTATAGTGCTGAGTGTAGCACAACACTTAGAAAAATTTTGCAAAATTGGCATTTGTATGTTGGCTATGCTTGCTACACTCTAGAGCATAGCAGCTACAGTGCTGAGCATAGCACAACACTTAGAAAAATTCTGTAAAATTGGCCATTTGTGTGTTGGCTACACTTGCTACACTCTAGAGCGTAGTAGCTACAGTGCTAAGCATAACACAACACTTAGAAAAATTTTGCAGATTTTGACCTTGTTTGAACACTTAGCTAAAATTGCAAAAGATTGGCTATTGAAGTTGACTATGCTCTACTATAGTGGAGAGCGTGGTCTCACAACTTAGAAAAATTTTTAGAAAGTGCCATTATTTTGACACTTAGCCAAATTTGTAGTTGAGCAGCAATAGCCCAAATTTTTGTGGTGTTTTAGTACATCTGGTCATGTTGAACCAATAGTGCAGGGTGGGGGTGGAAGTTCTTCCTCCACTGCATTGCTAGGGCTTGCAGCATTGCCTGGTACCTACCACAACCATTAATAAACATGCATAATTAGTAAGAAAATATACACTATGTGAGCTAACTTACAACTCAAAACTAGCACAAAAACCAACTAACTTAAGCGGGTCCTACATCGGTGAGTTCTAGAGGTAACTTTCCAAGGCTAGCTTCCAAGTAGTGGAGGATCTCAGCTTTAGAAAGCTGCGTGCAATCCTCCAAGCTAAAGTCAACACTTGTAAGGGTATTTTCTTTGTCCATGATGGTCCATATGTGTGGATCTATAGAAAATGTAGTAGAAGAGGCCTCTTTAGAAGGGGTGACAATTTGTCTCATAGGAGAGTCACTCATGACTATACTTTGTGCAAACAAGTCATATGTCTGCTTCCCGTTGATCATCTTAAGAGAGATCTTGAGGCAATAGTGTTCAGTAGACTCCTTCTTTTACCATTGTAGGTACGTGTTGTGCTCTTGCTTGTACTAATGCTTGTGGTTCTTTTGCATCTGTCCCCACCTATAAACCTTTGTGTTATAATTCTTTCAATCTTGGTTCTTTTGGGTGAGCAAGTCCATCTGGAGTCATTGCTCTATCAGCTCCCATGTGGCCTTGTTCTTACCTTTGAGTGCTATATAGTATTTGACATACTTGATCTCAAAGGTATGGTAAGTGCCATCTCCCTAAGAAGTCAAATTTGGATTAAAGATCCTTGATCTTCTCATCTTGTCTAGTCATCCTCTCTTGAAGTTCATGCACATATTTCCACAGGTGCTCATTAGAACCCCTACAAATCCATAGTGCATTTGCGTAGGAAAGTGTACACTTGTTTGATGTCTTGTACATGTGACAAGGCATTTAATCAACTTCAGGAAGAAGGTCAGGGAGAGCTTCCATCTTAGCCACCTTACTTGGATCCCACTGTAGCTTAGGACTTGTAGGTATGCAACAATCAAACAATCTTAGTTGAAAAACTAAGCATTAAAGTAGTAAGCAAGATAGAAAAAATAAAATGATGAAACATGTTTTTGTCTGCTCCAACATCATGTACGTGATGTTCGAGCGATGATGTTGCATACGTGACATCATGGTCTGGATCTAACATTGAGGTATATATATTAGCCTATAAATATGGTGCTTGGGCTCTAGTTTTTGCATAGTTTTCAAGTTTGTTTTTAGTCAGAGTAGTGAAGCTCTTGCCATTTATTTTCGTCAAAGTTAGAATATTTTCTGAGTGCCTACAAAAGGAGTCTAAGTGTGTATGGTTCTTTATTTGAGCACTAATGTACCTGAGCACAATAGTATGACCAGAATAAAATGAACTCTTTTGACAATCCCTGCAACACTGAGAATAGATTGATATTTTCTTTAATGCACTTTACTGTCATGCTTTTTAATTTAATGCATTTTAATTAAGCAATTTATTTTCAATTATTAATGAACACAAGCATGACCACTTCAAGCATACATATAGTACTTGGTAACCTAGCAACACTTAATGTTTGGTAGCCTAGCAGTGTTATATGTGTTTAAGATGTGTTGAGGAAAGTGGAACGGTTACTTGTGTTAGGCTAAATAGGCAGTAAATGAATTAGATTTTAAATTACTTCACTTTTCATTCTTGTTGTAGGTGATCACATCTATAAAATATAAAATAAGAAAAATCACATATCTCAATTACACTTAAACCATATCCTTGAGACTCATAAGTGTAGTTGGGAAGATAACGAATGTTCTCAATGTTCATTTCACTTCCTAGAGAAACTAGTGTACTAGATAACTATAGGTCCAAAAAATTCGACCAGATCACGCATAACACCTTAGTGATTCATATGGTTGGGCATAGGGGTACCTCGTTGCTCATCATTGGCATCATTGTTGGAAACCTCTTGTTGTTTCGTGTGCTATCTAGGACCTAGTGAAACATATTTAAATCATTGGAATGAACCTTAGAGTCATATTCTATTTTACCATTACTACAATAATTGTCAAAGCACAATGTGATTTTTATTTTGCTAATCAAAAATGTCTTCTTCTCACAGAAGTGCTTCTCTGCCCAAGATTGATAGAGTTTATCTGCCCAAGCCTCAATAGTATCAAATTATATATACTCATCTTGATGAGTATGTGCCGAACTTCACCTTCATCCTACACTAGGATGAACAACTATGATGGCATGGCATGGAGGATAACATTGTTTTTGTCGTTCTATCATGCTACTCTTGCAATGCTCTATCAAATGCTTACACAATGTGGTCTTCAGGATCACCATGGGGAGTATATTGTGGAAGATGCTGAGCCAAGGATTACCATCCCACCAAAACACAACGTCTATATGATCGGAAGCTAGAATAACAGTATGAATTTTTGAATGGAAAAGGACTTAACAATTCTCCATTCCTATTGTACCAATAAGCTAGTGGAAAATCCTTCTCTAGGGGTTTTCTATTCAATGAAATTCCTCTCTTTAACTTCGGTGATGGAGGTCAAAACCAAAACTTGCAATCCACAATTCACAATCCTAGTTTTGGTAACAAGGGATCCAATGACAAAGAAGGATCCAAAGGGACAAGTAAAGATAGGGATGCAGACAAAAAGCAACATCAAGATCATGGTTGTAATCACCAAAGAGGTGGTGGTAGGCACCGTGATGGTGTTGGTTCTCTTTCCTTTTCCCCTTCTTCATCATCTTCTTCTTTTGGCTACAATTGTAACTGCATAAGGTGAGACTATGATGGAGGTGACTGAAATGAATGAAATGATAGATGGGACCAAAATGATTGAGGGGACCATCGAGAAAGAAAAGATTAAGGGTGTAGACATTCAAGAGAGGCACATCACCATAAATGAAGGGGTAGCCAAGGACATCATAGGCATCATGATCAAGGCCTTGATGAGCCTCTACTTGCTACTTGAAGTATGGTTAACATCACAAAGGCAGTGAGAATTCTAACAAGGAATGTGAAGGATAGTTGAATCAAAAGACTAAACATGAACAACATTCCTCGATTTGAAGGGGGATATATCTCTAATATGTAGAATCATCTCCAAGATTTCCAAGATGCATGTGCCTTGAAAAATATAGAAAATGAGTGGTAGAAACTTAAGTTGTTTCCTAGGACACTCATCAAAGAAGTAGAGAACTAGTATCAATCCTTAGAGTCAGAATTTATCAGATGATGAAGTACCATGCTGGAGTTGTTCAATGATAAATATCAAATGTCCTCCAGAGTGTCCAACTTGAGAAGGAAAATCCAAGGATGGAAATAAGGAACACACAAACCCTTGGATGCTGCCATTTGCCGATATTATTCCTTGATGCACAAATGTCTCGGCCATGGTTATTCTCAACTAGATCAACTTCGTCACATAGTAGATGGGCTTTGATTTGAAATGAGGAGAACCCTTGGTGTCTATGCCTAGGGGTGACTGTTAGAACTAAGTGTCCATAAAATACAACAATTAATCAAGCAGGTAGCTAAAGAGGAGGATGAACTAAGAAAATGAAAAAAGTGCAGAAGAGTACAATCGTGATCCTTCCATTCACAAGAGGAAGGTTCAATTCTGTGATAGTGAGGACAAGTCTTTATTTGATGAGGGGGTAAATAATAAAAACTTGCCACTCCAAAAGTTTTAGTTTGAACTTATAGCCAAGGTTGATCAGTAGATTTCAAGCGATCCTCAGAATTACTGAAGAGTAAACTCCACTCAGTTTAAGTACATTTGCTTAGCTAATTTGTCACTCACTTTAAGTACAACTTGAAGCATGAGGTGATCCTGGATCAACTCATGTAGATCAAGCAAGGCCACTTAGAGCTTGTTCAAAAGTTCATCCAACGATGGAGCACTGCACTTAATGAAATCCATGAGCCTATCACAGATACCCACCTACTAGCCATTTTCAAGGACACAGTGAACAACTTCATCAAGTCGAAGCTATAATACCTTGTCCCACACTTCCTGAGCTAAGCATTCACTCAAATAAAGAGCATTCAAGATGTAGTGAAAGCTAGTAAGAATTTGGTCTATGTGGCCTACAAGAATGCACATGTGAAGAAAGATAAGAAGAAAGGCAAGGCAACAATAATAATTGCAGTGGTGACTAATGAGGCCAAGATCAACAGTGCCAAATTAATGGCCAAGGCCACCAAGGCCCTAACCAACAACAAGGCAACCGTATTTGGCATTGTAGCAACGAAATTACACCATCACAGCCATGGGACAAGCTACCCCAAGGTCAAACTTTGAGTGTAAGGACTGCTTAAAGTACACATCATTACCCATCAAGTTGTTGAAAATTTTGGGTTAGCTTCTTAGTGTTGGGTGCATCCAATATAAGAAAATGTCTAAAGATGCTTGCAAGCATTACAATTACTACTATGAGCTCCTTAGGAACCCATCAGTGGCTACAACAAACAAGCCTCCAGTTCCCAAACACTTCAGGTTGGATTGGTTCTACCATTATCATCAATTGCCTGGCCATGACATGGACTTCTACATGGCCTTATGAGATGACATACAATGCATGATTGACCAAGGGCAACTGGTTCTTGATTCAACCAATCTAGTTCACCTAGAAAATCAATTAATGAAGGTCTACAAAGACCTTCTCAATGCACGTGGCTTAGGCTATGTCATCAATGCCATCAACATTGACGATGACACAAGACTAGCACAAGAGCCATTTGTGGTTCGTGTGCCCTCTAACAACATTGGGGCCTCCTCAGCATCAACCAGTTCAAGGATCCTTTTTGTTATTAGAGCATCACCTCGGGCACCCATGACACCCTTGGTGATTAGGGCCCCATAGTACGTTGCGGCAATAGTAACCAAAACATGCTTCATCATTAGGATGTCACAATGTGTAGACCCTTCATTAAGTTTGGTGGTGGGGACTATGATAGGCCCTACTTGCCCAAGGCCTCATCTTGCATACAACACCAAGTAGTTGAGGTGGCATCCTAAGAGGCCAAACAAGTGCCTCACCAACTAAATGATAAGGGAACACATGGTGCTAGGTCTGCCTAAGCCTACCCCCTTGTCTATTGTTCCTATGACCACATCAGCTGAAGTAACCACCACAAGTGATCAACAATCAAGCACTAAGGCTCATAGGCAAGCAAAATAAACCAAGACCAAATCTCCTCCCCAAAAGATCTATCTCTTGGGTTACATGGAGGAGATGAAGGCTAATAAGGCAACTGATAGCGATAATGAATTTCTAGATGCATTGGCACAAGTTAAGCAAGCTCTTAAAAAAATACAACCTTGAGCTTGTACGACTTGGTGATGACCTCCTTCACTCACTGCAGAGTACTAGTTCACATGTTAGCCTTCATTCCTATCAAGGAGGACATCCTAGTGGATGAACAAGCCATCCATGCTATGATGCTTCCTCCTTTGCCTCAATAATCAGGTTTAATGCCTCTAGTGTTTCGTGATGAGGTAACCAAGGTTGACCCTGTAAAGGGTTAGGTCATCATTGCACTGATGTTTATAACCATCTACATAGGGCGATGCAAGATTCGTAGGGTGCACATCGATGATGGGGCAGTAACTAACATCATCTCATTCCCAATCGTTGACAAGCTTAGTCTTGTCGACCAAATCCAAGCCATAAAGACAACATGCCTCAAGTCCTTTAACAGGTCACACATTGTCATGAAGGGAATGGGTCACAATAGCCTTTGTGGTAGGGGAGTAATTCCCCACTATGGTCAAATTCATTATCATCAAGGAGGTGCCTGGGTTCAACCTGACTTTGGGAAGGCCCTAGTTAGCCCAGTTACAAGCCATCTCCTCACCTATTCACTAAAAGATCCACTTTTCATATGAAGGTGGGGAAATGATCATACATGGTAATAACTCTATCGCTCCAACCATCAACAACATTGACACATAACAAGGGTTAGAGTTAGAATTCCTTGATGACATGTTACCTATGGAGGACAATGGTTAGCCTTGTCTAGTAGACCCATCTAAGGAGTCAAAAAAGGCTGATACCCTCCTTGATGAAGCTCTATGGGTAGAACTACACTTTAGCATCAACGATGAAGGTATAGGTGAATACCACCTCATGCTACTCAGGCCCTATGCACCTCCTAACCCACATCGGGTTAGGAAGTAACTACATGACTAAGGTTACCCCTTAGTTTAGCATGTGCTAGGTGCCTACTTGCCCTTAATTTTTGCATACTCTCTTAGCTTTGATACCCTCCTTGATGAAGCTCTATGGGTAGAACTACACTTTAGCATCAACGATGAAGGTATAGGTGAATACCACCTCATGCTACTCAGGCCCTATGCACCTCCTAACCCACATCGGGTTAGGAAGTAACTACATGACTAAGGTTACCCCTTAGTTTAGCATGTGCTAGGTGCCTACTTGCCCTTAATTTTTGCATACTCTGTTAGCTTTTTGCTTGCATAGCTACATTTCATAGGGTTGCTTGTGTTTTACATCATTTTCTTTGTTACGTGTTTATTTCTTTTGCTTATACATTTTCATTTAGTCTTTTTATGCATTAGAAAAACATTAAAATACATAAAAATCATAAAATTTAAAATTGCAAAAAGCATGTATGACCTGTCATGACCTAAAACTGGAAACCTTCCTCATAACGCCATGGCCTAAAAAGGCCTTAAACTAGCACATGGCTCTCCATGGCCTAAAACTGACAACCTTTTCATCGTAATGACCCGAAAAGGCCTTAAACTAGTGTAAGGCCTACTATAGCCTAAAAATAGTGACATGTTTCTCCCACTACATGGCCCACCATGACCTTAAACTGGCAACCTTTCTTCCATTATTATGACTTGAAAAGGCCTTAAACTAGCACATGGCCTACCATGGCCTCAAACTAGCACCTCGTGGCCTTCCATGGTCCATAATTGGCAACATTTTCTTTTTTACTTGTGGTCCAAAATGGCCTTAAACTAGCAATGGCCCTTCCACCATGGCCTTAAACTAGCATGGGGTCCATAAGGGGACTAATCACATTAACTAGCTGCAGTATCTATATTAAATAGTTAGTAAGATAAACATGAAGTTTCACATACAATCCTCATCACAAAAAGTATAAGTTTTATTATATTTCTATTAGTAGGAGTACATAACATGGCCATGCAACAAAAATGGCCAAAGTGAAAAACTGCCCAATAGTAGGGATACATTTGGTCTGCTTAACTAGCGGTGTTTGGTGGGGGTTGAGGCTCTTCCTCCTCCTCCTTTACTACTCTACTAGGGCTTGTGGTATTGCTTGGTGCCTACTCAAAAGCATTGCAAAAACAACAAATTAATTAGCAAGTGCAGAACTACAATATGAAATTAACATGTAAAACTAATACATAAAAAGCATAAAAAACAAAAGAAAAACTAACTCAAGAGGGTCTTGCATTAGACTCTTGAGATAGTTTATCAAGGTCCTCCTTCAAGTGTTGGAGGATCTCAACCTTTGATAACAACATCCAGTCGTTGTGGCCAAAGTCAACATCTAGAAGGATATTTTCCTCATCCATGGTGGTCCATGTAGAAGGCTGCATAAAAAAGGTGGCCATAGAAGTCTCCCCTGAGGGTAGAGTAATCTCTCGCTCTAGGAAGACACTAACCATTGTATGCTAAGCAAACATCTTGAAAGACCAACTCCCACCAATTACCTTAATGAAAATCTCAAGGAAATGAGCCTTCATAGACTCGTCCTTGAGCTACCGTAAATAGGCATCCCACTCATGCATGCAGTGGTGCTTGTGGTTCTTCTGTGTATGCCCCTAGTTACACACATTGGTGCTAAAGCTCTTCCACTATTGATTTTTCCAAGAGAGAAGATCCATCTGCAACCTTTGCTCAACAATCTCCCAAGTAGCCTTGTTCATGCCTCAGATCACTGACTAGTATCTGGCGTAATCTATCTTTGATATCTGCCAAGTACTATCCCTCTATGCTTGAGCTAACAAGAAATTGTAATGAGACTGGAGGTTCTTGTTCTTTGTAGCCGGGCTCGCCACTATCTCTTAGAGCTCATGCACACATTTTCATAGGTTCTCATTTGAGTGCCTACAGGTCCACAATGCCTTCGCACTAGAAAATGCACACTTGCTCACCGCCTCATACACATGACGAGGCACCTACTCCACCTTAGGAGGATACTCAAGGATGGCATCCACATGAGCTACCTAGTTTGGATCCCAATGAAGCTTACAGCTTGTTAGCATATAACAAACAAACCAATGTTAGCAATAAGCTAACCATGGAATTAGTAAAATAGTTCAATTAAAGTGACATACATAATGAGTTCAAGATTTGCCTACTATATGCGATTCACTATGTCCTTCATGATGCCTTCCATGAAGGTAAAGTTATTTGGCATCTCTATCCATGGCTTCATGCAATGGGTAGGAATTGGTGGTGGATCACTGGTAGGAAGGTTTGAGATTGCAATACAACACAATGCAACACTTAGTGATAACTAAGTAGCTAAAGGTTGAAGAGCAAAGGACAAGAATAGATGGTAACACAGCTCACCGAGCAAGCCCTTAGATGTTAGCATGGGTGGATCTCCCAGCTGCACACCATCAAAGAGGTTGGTAAAGTCACCCTCAGCATGGAATAGCCCCTCCACATCAAGCTGTTGAAAGATCTCTGGGGCATTTGGTGGCTCCTCCCTATGAGCTACCTCCTCTTCAACCTAAGGAGGGGTCATGTCTATTGCCTTTGCTATTGTCATCGTTGCTTCCTTAGCTACCCTCTTACCTAACCCACAAACATAACATAGTATTATTAATATAATATAACCAAAAAATAAAAAAAAACATAGGCCAAATGCATCTATGATGTACACTAACCTACAACCACCAAATGAAGTATGAGTATCTTGAGGTGGACTTTCTTAATGCTTACTTGCCCAACTATAGGGGGAGTCTCCTTTGTTGGGCACGACCTCTTGATTTTTGCCTTGGAGAGCTCCACTGTCTTTGCAATGTATTG
Organism: Gnetum montanum; assembly: GCA_015680685.1. NCBI lineage: Eukaryota > Viridiplantae > Streptophyta > Gnetopsida > Gnetales > Gnetaceae > Gnetum > Gnetum montanum. The sequence goes on from MNCI01005835.1 coordinate 1,168,899, forward strand.
CTTAACCTTGTTCACATCCCCAAAAATAGTTGTTGAACACCTACTCATGCTATCACCAGAATATGGTAACTGTGACCTTCCCAGATGTGCCTTCATTGTAACTGAATACTACTCCTTAAATTCCTTTGGAAGGTCTTGCACATGAGTGGTGGTGAATAAGTGCTTAACCCATGGCTTGGATAGTTTCTTGCGATCATGCATGATCCAACACTTGTTATTCTTGATCACCAAGAACTCTACAAGCCTTTGCAAATAGGCTGTAAAAAATGCAAAGTGAAAGTGAGATCTCACATGGACGTTATGGTGAAGCCTAGTAATCTCTACTTGCAACTTGACGATGATAGAGGAGCCCAGTTAAACTGCCTCCCACATCACCCACGCCTGCTCTACCCCAAGGAACTTTCCTTGGGAGAGTAGCTTAGGAAAGGCATGGGCACAAAAAAAGAGGATAAAGCATCTAGACCTTGGGCACACGTAGGTTCCCAACTATGATGCCTTTACAAGAGCGAGTGATCCCTAGCCACTTTTTGATCTCTCCCCTATGCTCCACCTCTTAGTTGGGCTTGTCAATAATTGATTGACCCTTAGAGGTGAGGCCAAAGAAGTTAGTGAAGAAAGCATTGTTAATGTCCAAGACTACCCTCACTCCGTGCACATGAGGGATAAAGTGGCAGGCATCACAGTTGAAGGAGTTAATGATAATTACCATCTCAGCCACTAGTGTACTCGAGCTAAGAGCCAAGAAAAGGTCCATCAACTTAGCATGTGTATGCCAACCAGTCAGAGCCTCTGAGGCCTAATAGCATAGCCACTCCTGCACCTCCTCTATGCCACCATACTTCATAATGAGGATGGCCTCACTATGGCTAGTGGAAATCACTATCACCTCTCTTGAAGCAACGATAGTTGTAACATGGGCAAACGCAATGTCAACATCATGTGATCAATGGGTGCATGAGAACAAGCAATAAAGGTTAAGCCAATATAATAAATGCCCATGTGGAACAAATGACATGCATGATGGAGGTAGTGGTACAACAAGCTCTTTGAAGAGAGGCTTACCACTAGCTCATCCCTCATCAAGCCAATCATAGGTTTGGCATCACTAGGATGCCTTTGGGTATTAGGTGGGATAGTTCTTTAAGTCCTTCACCACTTGTTCGATAACTACCTTTTGAAAGCTCAAACTAGAGGAAAATACCTCTAGCACAGTACTGGTCAAAGCGAGAGCCCCTGTCTCATCATGGAGTCCCTCATCATCAACTTTAAATCTAGCATTAGACAATCATAATTAGTAGTTAGCAAATCTAGCATGGCCAATAATAATGAGACATAGTGAAAAGCAAGAGCACTTACCATTTGAATAATATACAATCCCAAGTGGGTTCTAGAAGACTGTATGCATGCTCATGGAAATGAAGAGGGTATTCTCTTGTTATAACAAAAGGACTTTGATATGGTTCAAATCTTGGCTAAGGAATGAATGCTCCTATGACCTAGTCTCAGGCCACCTACTTGATCACCACCAGTCATGAGCTCATTAGACATGAATCTTAGTATGTCCCGGTTGGTCCCTACCAATAATGTCTTAGTGATAATGCTTGCAGCCTACACTGCCAATTGTGACCACATGATCACACTAAAGTGTTGTAGCAGGTAGGCTAGGAATTCAAATTCCCCTAGTCAAAACCACATCGCCTGATGGCCTAACTTCATATTGGGTGCAGGCGTGTTGGACATAGGCTTGTTGATGCAGGATAGAATGCCGATGAGCTCCATAACCATCAAGACAAGCTTTAGTAGCATTCTGCAATCACAAAAAAACAAACAAATGTAGTGTTAGCACATAATAGATTGCATTTTGACATAAAATATTAACTTACACTTAGCAAAAATTAGTGAATTTATCCCAAAATGGCATAGCTTAGAAATAGATCCTTAAGGTCCCCCATGAAGCCCCACGAGCATAAGACTTCAATACATGTTTGACATGCCTGGTGCTCATTGGGGTACAACATTAATGTAGCATTAGCATTTTACTTCACATTTGCATCAATCTATTTTGCATGTGCTAGCATTCATATGTTCAACTTGCAAAATTGACACTTGGGCAAAGCTTTCATGCATTTAGCATTTTGTTTCGCATGAGGCATTCTTACACTTGGCATTTTTTGCATTTGGCATTCCCATTTTACACTTAGAAATTCTTTCAAATTTCCTCAAAATTTTTCTAACTTTGGGTGGTGTAGCATGGGATCTAATAAGAATTCTAACTATTTACTATGCTCCCTAGGGAGTGTAGCTGTAAAAAATCATCAAATTTTCTAACTGTAGCTATGCTCCCCAGGGAGAGTAGCCCCAAAATGGGAAAACCATTAACAGAAAAAAATTCTAACTATTGGAAGCATAGCATCCCATCATGTCCAAAAATAGACCATTTTTGCCAAAGTTTTGGCTATGCCCTTTGGGGAGCATAGCCTCCAGCACCTGAAACTCCATCACCATATCACTCCATCATCCTGGGCACCATGCCTCTTTCATCACACTGAATAGTACTATTATGTGCTAATGGCATGTGCTAGGGTGCTTGCCATGGTTGTAGCCTTGATGATCTCCCCGACCCTGCTCACTCCCTTGCCATGACCATCACCCTTATGGTTGGGCCATTGGCCCATTCCTTACCCCTGTGGCCTCCCCACGTGTCCTTGTGATGCCTAACCCTCCCTTTGCCCTTGCCCTGCATTACTCCTACATCACAAAATCAACAATATTAGAACCTTGTCCCCTAGTTGTTGTGGTTGTTCTTAGCCATAATGGCTTAACTCTTATCCCAATCCTTTGTTTGTCAAACCTTGTCATCAAAGCATAGAATCATGACACACTCTTGCACTGCCATCATCCTCAACCACATGCCAAAAAAGCATAGAAAAAAGAGGGAAAAGGAAGAAGGGAGTTTTGTGGCCCCTCAAACCCTAGCCATGCACACCCTAGTTGCAATTACAAAGAAATCCCATTTTTGCCCCGTCCTTATCCCCCACGTGGTGTGGCTCCTAGTGAGGAAAATCCTAGCCCACTACTAGGAAAAAACCCTCATTTTTTTCTTCTTCCTCGTCCTACGTGTCATGTCCCTCAGGAATAAATGCATCAAATTCCTCGTAGCCCACATGTTTTCCCTAGTCTCATTCACCACAAACACGCAACTAAAATAAAAAATCAACATAGGCCCATAACCCATGTGCACACCTTCTTCCTTTAGCCATGATTGCCAAGGTGGCAAAGGCGGTGCTAGTGCCTACCAAGGCAAGCTGCCCCAGGACTCAAACCCCAAACCCCAATGCTAAATAAGGAAAGAAAAATGATGCAAAAGGGGCGATCATAGCAAGCGTACCTGGTGGACAACATAGCACCCATAGCAGGTGCTTTAGGGCAGGTCTTCCTTCTTCTACATTGGTGAGTCTGGGGTGTTGACAGTCACTGCGGTGCATCATCCTAGTGCTACACTTCGACCATTGCACTCCAACTTGCTACGCTCTAATGCTTCACTCATCTTACTACACTCTAGGCTCCATGCCTCTCTCTAACCATGCTACACTCTATAACTCCTCATTTTCACTTTGGAAAATGATAGTTTACCCTTGGTGAATCATGCATGTATACCCTTCTGAGTTAATTAAATGCAACACCTATCACACCAACACTCCTACACTTTAGTAAATTTTCTTGAGTTTCTTGGGGAGCATATCCAGGGGGCAAGTGTAGTAGCCATAGTTAGAAAAATTTTTAAACTTTTTCTAATGACTCCCAAACTTAGAAAATTTTCTAAGATTTTTTTTGGTTTCCTAGCAAATGCCTAGCCCAATTCCACATTCTAGACACTCTTCATCTAGCTTGAACCAATGCATGTTTCACAAATGATGGTTTGCTAAGACCTTAAACTAGCGATCCATGGCCTACTGAGGCTTGAAATCGACTTGCATGTTTGCTTTTCTAATGTTCATTCTCACATGTTTAGGTGATTATTCATTACATTTCTTTCCTCATGTTATGCAATTTGACTCTAGTAAGATAGGTGCGGCTTGATGTTCTTTCTAGTTGTTTTGTAGGATATGTGATAGGATTACAACATGAGCACATATGATCATCTTCGTTCACCTCTGGTCCTCACTAGGCCCTATGGTGACCTCATCTGATGCATCAATGCCCAATGCCTAGACCTTCGGCCCATAGCCCAAGATGACTATGTAACATCCATAGAAACACCATTAGATTGGCCTAACCATCTAGTTAGGGTTCTTGATCTAGAGGTAGGTGATGTCATTGAGGATCCCCTTATCAAAGTCCCTATAGCAACACTTAATGGCAAGGCAAAGACACTGAAACTTGGTTCCTTGTTAGAGCCTTAGCACATCCAAAGCATCAGCAAATTTCTCAATGACAACATTAAGGCATTCAAGTGTGGAATGTGACTACTGCTTGGATTTGCTAGCCACATTCCACACCCTAAGCCATGACCACAAAGATCAAATGGTTAGGCTATTATTAGCCTTATATGGAAAGTGACTACCTAAAGAAGGTTAAAAATTGTGACACTTGCTAATCGCATAGAAATTTTATACATGTACCACCATCTGAGTTACATACCACTCAGATAACTTGGTCATTTCAATAGTTGAGGGTGGATATCATCGGATCTATAACACCTAAGTCTTTTGTAGGGCATAGCTTTATCATCACTATAACTGAATACTTCACAAAGTGGGTTGAAGCTATTCCTCTAAGGAACATAACATCTTAACAAGTATTTAGATTCATAATGGATAACATAGTAGCCTATTTCAGTATACCTATGACTATAGTCATAGATAATGGACCATAATTTAGTAGTGAAGAAAAAAAATTTGTCATGACCTAGGTATTAACAATTCCTTCTCATCATCATATTACCCTTAAGCCAATGGGCAAGCTAAAGGAAGCAATAAGGCTATCATAAACTTACTTAAGAAGATGTTGAATAATAGGAAATGCAAGTGGCATAAGTAGCTTATCCATGCACTTTGGGCCTACCGAACCACATTTTGAATTGCAACTAACGTAACCCCATATAGCCTAGTTTATGGTTTTGAATTTTTTTTACCTCTTGAATTGTAGGTTCTATTACTCCAAGTAGCTCATTCAGACTTCATCAACAATGAACATAATGAGGATTTGCACACCATGGATCTAGACTTGGTGGAAGAGTAATGGATGCAAATGCTTACTTACATAGAGTGATACCAGGAGAGGCAAAAACAACAAGATCACCATGGCTTGAATAAGCATAAGATCAAGAAAGAAGACCTAGTCCTCAAAGCTATCCATGAGTATCTAGATAAATTCTTAGCCAAGTGGGAAGGACCTTTCTTATTTACTAAGGCCTATGGCAATGGAGCCTTCAGGATCGCAGACATGGATGGGAATGAGTTAGCCAATCCGGTCAATCATTCCTACCTAAAGCCCTACTCCATGTAGCCTGTGAGAGCTAATAGTTGGCATCAATAACCTTTGAAACTAATGACAAGTGAGATTGCATGTCCTCTTTCCATATTTTTGCATAGTAGATGAACTATCAAAGTTTATAACATATGTGACCTATGGTAGCTTGGTTTGCTAATCATTTTATATGACCTTACACATTATCATGTAATGACATGTTTTCTTTGTTTTGTTTCTTATTCTCTTGGAGTTGTGCTTGCAAGATGAAGCCTAGAGTCATTGCAAAGGTGAAACTCATTACAACAGCAAGTCACCATGTGACCTTGATGTGCAAGATTTGGTAAGTCTATCCTACCATTGCTAAGATTGCTTATGCCACTTCCCTCCTATTACCATTTTCTTAAGCCCAATACCATAGCCTAATTATAACCTTTCTAACCCTTAAGTGATAATGATGACCACTGTCTGACACTCATGCTTTACAACCATTTGGCATCTCCTTTGTTATGCTTCGCCATCAAGTCCAATGAATGCAACACATCTCATTCAATGGAAAAACCATTAAGTTTGTTGAATATAATATATCTTATTTGACAAGAAAACCAAATTAAATATAGCCTTATTAATGAAACTCGATGAAGGTTTCACCCCATAAGAAAAAAGGGGAAGTAAATTGCCAAGAAGCCAAAAGGTCATTGAGGATCAAAAGACAAACCAATGACTCTAAACATGCAAAGGAAGGAGCCTAATGGCCAAAGAAAACTTAGAGTGAAGTGTTGGTTCCTCAAACATATTACCGAGTGGTCGACACTTCAAAGCACAAAGTCCAAAGCCTTACTTGATTGTTCAACATGATGGTGCCATATCATAGCCATGATGTTAATCTATGGAACTCATTATTCACCTTCATGATCAATTCTTTGGGCAAAAAACATAATGTGAAAATTTTACCATCTAATCATAACCTTATCTCATTATCACAAGCACTCTTTAGCATGGTTTTACACTACAAGATCAAGCATGGAGAGGAAATGTTGGTGATGGGCTCACAATGGTGTTTTCTATTCTTTGTTGATGTCTCTCGGGTTAATACTCCAAACATCAACAAAGAGGAGCTAATGAAACAACACCAAGAAAAAGCATGTTGTAACCTATAACATTCACCATCCAACTTGAGGCAAGATTTTATTGTAAATGTAAGGTTTGTAATCCATAAGCTACAATCTTACATACTTTAACATCTTGGGGCTGAAAAATACCTCATAAGTTATTATTTCCTCACTTCCCAAGTGGAAAAGTAATGTTATGTCTATATACGGGCTTGGGAAGGCTAAAAGTACCTTAGGAACTACCAAATTTGGCATTTTCATGGGTTTCATGGAGGTATAGCCTCATCTAAGTTGGAACCACCTAAATTTTGCATTTTCATGGGTTTCGTGGAGGTATAGCCTCATCTAAGTTGGAACCACCTACCCCTAGCATAGATGGTGTTGGGTTTTCATTTTCCCAACAAAAGCCCAACATAGTTGTAAGACCAATGTTGCTATTATTGGATTTTCCATTTTCCTAGCAATGGCCAACATAGTCATGACATTTTTTGGTGCTGGAAGCATGGCTAACATAGTCATCATGGATTTCTAGCAGCTGTAGTATTCCTAGCATAGTCACCACATTTTTAGTAGATTCCAAAAAATGCGAGCGTAGTCCTTCAAGGCTAGTGTATTTGAGGTGAAGGCCACAAAAGTTTGTTTACTATTTTTAGTATGCGGAATAGTTTTGATGACCTTGATGCATCAAAACTTACCTTGAATGGTCAACTATGTTGGAAATCATAGCCATTATGCTTACAAATAAACACCAATCTATCAGTAATCATGGTAGAAATTTGCAGCCTAAAATCAACAACCTAAAACATATAAAACCCAAACTTGAACACATTTTTTAGGTTCCAAATTCATTATTTTCAAAATATTTTTTCTTTCTAATATTATTGCCAGTCATACCACCATAGAAACCTTGAGCACTTGAATTTTATTTGGCATCTATGCTGAGCATTCTAAGATTCTTATCGTAGTACCAGTGGAACAAGAGCTTACACCACTGTTTACACCACCAGTAGCCAAAGTTGTAGATTTGAATGAAAACCAACAAGGAGTTGTGTGAGATTGAAGTTGGGAAGTACTTGGATCATGGAGTTTGACTACAAAACATAACTTGCCAACTCCAACAAGCTTCAAGCTTCATTTGAATAGTCTTCTTGTGCATTTTAGCACATAAGTTATACACAAGCAAACTCTAAAATTTGAGCATTTTTTTGTTTAAATAAAATTTTCCAGTTCATTTATAGTGTAGATTTTATTCTAAGTTTAATTTCTGTGTTTATTTTCTATTGAATCTAATATTTTATTTTCCCTATTTACATTTCTTAAGTTCTTGGGTGATTGACTAGACTTTCCAGGGCACCTTGGATCCTACTTTTTGGAGGTCCTTGGGATCAAAGGTTAGGTTGTTGCACCTTGGATTTTTGGTTTTCTAGCAACAAAAGTTTTCAGGTGCTATATTTTCTAGAGCTAGAAAGAGGGCCTCCCCCCAAATTCTTAGCCCAAAAACCTATTTTAACCTTTTTTGAAACTTATTACAACATTTTACAAACATTTTCCAAAACATTTGTTACACATTCTAAGCCTTGAAACCTGCAACTATTTATCATAAAAACTAGCATTTGTGTCCACTTTCCTACAATTATTACCTAGTGTAGTTGTTGTTGGTGATTTGGACTTTAGCAACATTTTTGCAGTAGTTGTTGGATTCTTTGAAAACCAATGGTCAACATTAAAACCTATAATTTTTGCCTATTGAAACCTACGTTTGGAGTCTAAAGTCCAGTGTACACCATCCTAAAATCCAACGGTATTTGCTATGAGCTTTTGTAGTAAAAAAACCAATGTAGATACTTCTAGGAATCTAGCGTAGTCCTTGGAAAACTTAAAATTTTCACAGTTACTTTTCTCAAACCAATGTACATACCGTTTGTAGAGAAATTTCCAGCTTGGTTTTTCCAAGTGAAAACCCATTTTCCACCATCTACCTTAGTGTAGTTGGCTGAAAAATACTATGATTTATTGCACAGTCCATAGTGTAGATCCTACTAGAAAAAACAGCATACATGGTATCAACTTTAAAACTATAGCACTATTTTCCAAAGTGCAGTATATATTGTTTATAGAAAAATCAGCATAGGTGTACCAACTTTAAAACTGTAGCACTATTTTCCAAAGTGTAGTATATATTGTTTACAAAAAAACCAGCATAGGTGGTACCAACTTTAAAACTATAGCACTATTTTCCAAAGTGTAGTATATATTGTTTACACTGTAGTAACATTTTCAACCATTGTTTTCTTTTATAGTCAACTTAACTATTGGGCAATTCCACTTACTAGAATTTTTACTAAAAATAGTAAAAAAGTCAAATCAAAATTTTTGACAATGCCTTTCAGTAAGTCAACAAATTTTCCCATCAACATGATCCCAAAGGTCTTGGAGAAATAGGATCCAAGGTGCCTTGATGGTTTGGCTGATCACCTAGAGAATTAGAGAATGTAAACAAAGATAAAAAAAATTGCAAATAAAAATAAAAATAAACACAATTAAACTTGAAATGAAATTTGAACTACAAGTGAACTAAAAAATTTATTGAAATAGTAAAAATGCATAAAGTATAGAGTTTAATGAATACTAATTGTATGCTCAAATGCATAAGAAGCTTACTTGGATGGAACTTGAAGCTTGTTGGAGCTGGTAGGTTGTGTTTGTCGTCAAACTCCATGATCTAGGTACTCACCAACTCTGATCACTAAGAGCTTCTTGCTAGTTTTCGCTTGAATCTACAACATTGGTGAAGATGCTATAAACAATGTTGCTTGACTCTTGTTGCATTAATACTACGTTGAGAGTCTCTAATGCTTAGGTAGATACCAAGATGCTCCAATAGTCTTACAAATGCCAAAATGTAGTTTGAATGCTCAAGTTTGCAAAGGTTACTAGGTTGCTTGATTGCAAAAATGTTTAGGTTGCCAAAAAAGTTCAGACCTTCATAATGTGTTCAAGTTTACCTTTTATAGGCTTCAAGGTTGCTAATTTTGGGTTGCAAATTTCTATCATGATTGTTGATACATTGGTGTTGATTGCAAGTGTAGCAGGTCATAATTCCCAACATAGTTGACCATTTATGATAAGTTTTGATAGACCAAAGCCATCAAAACTCATCTGAATACTATAATTAGCAAATGGAATTTTATGACTATGCTAGCTTCACCTCAACTACGTTGGCCTTGGAGATCTACACTAGCATTGCTGAAGTTGTTGAGAAATATGATGACTATGCTGGCCATGTGAAAATTGTTTAGAATCTACAATGACTACATTGGCTATGCTACAATTATAAGAAATGGTGATGACTACGTTGGCCATTGTTGGAAAAATGTAAAGCCCAATAACTCTAGTGCTGGGTGTGTGTAGCTCTAGCATAGTAAAGGCCATGAGCACCATAAAACCCATGAAAATGCCAAATTTGGTAGTCTCCAAGGCATTTTTAGCCTTCCCAAGCTTAAATAGAGACATAACATTGCTTTTTCCACTTGGGAAGTGAGACAATAGAAACTTATGAGGCATTTTTCAACCCTAAAAATTTAAAGTATGCAAGATTACAACTCATGGACTACAAATCTCACATTTACAATAAAATATTACCTCAAGTTGGGTGGTGGAGATTTACAAGTTACAACATGGATTTTCTTGGTGGTTTTTCAAACATTACAAGCAATATAACAACAAAACAAGCATATAAAAATAATAAATAACAAAAATAGTCAAAAACATCTAAAAATACTAAGATCATATAACTATAAGACCTATACAAAATAAAAAAAGTGCATAAAAGCAAGATAAGTTAAGGTTCACACCAACATTGGGAGTAATCAATTGCAACTAATCGATCATGTCTTTGGCCATACCTCACATGAACTTCATTTTGGATGGAACCTCTACCCATGGTATCATGCGAAACATAGACATGGAAGCACTAGGTTGAGGTTCAAAAGCTACAACGAGCATGAAACATAGTTTAGTGATTAAAAAAGGTTCAAACATGGAAAAATAACATACCATGTACAAAACAAAACTCATAAATACCTAGGACCTCATCTAGGAGAATGATAGGGGGTTCACCTAGTTGTGAGTTATCAAATGTGGTGTTGAAGTCATCCAATGCAACATTGGATAATCCATCATCCTCATGCCATTTCATAGCCTCCTCCTCTAGGTGCTTTTGTTCAACCTCTGCTACTACTACTTGGGTGGCTAGTTCTTGTTGTTTGCCTCCAAGGACAAAGAAAAAAAAACATGGAAAAAATTAGCATATCTTCCCTAACATAGAATGAAAACATAATCATATGAAATAAAGTATAAAAATATAAAACTTAAACAAATTAAATTATAACAAAACATACTTGTAACCACATGTTGTACTTGGCCTAGTTTAACCATAAACCTTCTCTTCGAAGGTTGCTCAATAATTGGTGTTGCTACCTCAATCATAGGCCTATTTAGTTTGGCTCTAGCTGATTTTTCAACTTTTGTATGCAACTCCTTGACCTTCTAAATGTTCCCTTGGGCAACTTTGGATTCAATACCCATGTTGTTAGGGGAAAGATAACACATACCACTAAAATTCTTAGTGGTAATAGATAATGATTCCCCAACATCTTTTGGTGGGTTTTGAGCTTGCATGATTGGAAAAATATGTTTCACCCAAGGCTTAAAGAGTTAGGATGGATCTTGACTTATCCATTTTCCATCCTTCCTCACAACTAGGAACTCTGCAAATCTCCTCAATTATGCCATAAGAAATGCAAAATGCAAAATGCATACATCATATTGTAGTGAGCTTTTTCTAGAGTTTTAGGATTTTCCCTCATAGCCCAGAGATCAAATGATCAACCTAGTTAAATTAAGCATCTTCAGTGGGGATCTTTTTTATGTTCCATGCCTGCTTAACGCCAGTGATCTTCTTTTGTGATAGTAGTTTTGGGAACACTTGGGATTAGAACAATGGATACATATCCTTGCCCTCTGCATCCTTGAAATCATCTAAGGATAATCTAGAATGACCATAGTAAGTGTTTAGCCATTCTTCCACCTCCTCCGGATGACCTACATCCTTGCCTAGTTTGGGGGCAACTGTCATGTTCTCATGAGGAACACCAAAGAGGTTACTGAAGATGGATTCATCAATAACCAAGGTGACAAACACACCATAAACTTGGGTGATGGATTTCATCACTCCTTTGTTGAAGGAGTCAATGACGTTCACCATCTCAGGGGTAGGGATGGCTAGGCTGGGGGCCATGAAAAGATCAAGCAAACTTGCACTGGCAATGGTTGCTTTTCAATCCAAAGAGTTTATAAAATGGACATCAGATAAATTCATTTTTCTATTTTCTTCTTCTAATTATTATCCTCAAGGAAATGGGTTAGCTAAATCTACAAATAAAAAGCTTATTTTCTATATCAAAAAATCAATGGAGGGGAAATTAGGAAATTGGATCAATTACTTGCAAATCACATTGTGGATTGACTGTATTAGTTTTGAAAAGGCAATTGGAACATCATCTTATAATTTGGTTTATGGTTTGCTTATGAGAGTTAAAAATAATTATAAGCTTAGCTTCAGAATTTGTATGAAAGTATAGTAAAAAATATATATAAGAATAGAAATTTCATGGCCTTGCTTATTAAAAGAGAAGCTAAAATGGATAGATTTAGAAATAATTTATTAAAAAATGCTTCTTACATTAAAACATGATTTGATAGGAAGGTTGTGAGAAGAACTTTTAAAATTGGTGATCTTGTATTATTATGGAATATGAAGAAGTCAAGTAAATTTTTGACAAAATGGGTAGGGTCATTCAAAATCAAGAAACAACTATTAGAAGATACATATAAGTTGTCCACATTAAGTGGAATGGAATTGAAGCTTCCATACAATGTTCTACACATAAACGATTACTTTGGACAACCATCCACAACTTAAAAAATAATAAAATAGATATTAAAAAATAACAAAGATAATAGTAATAATAATAATAATAAATAAAAAATGAATAATAAATATGTATGTAGTGGTATTTTTTAAAAATAAATTATATTTAATAAAAGTAATTATTACATATTATGGACGTTCAATGGGCTATAGTGGAAGTTGTAATAAGCACATTGTGGAAAATTAATAAGCCATATTAGGAGTGGTAAAGCTAGTTAGAAAAGTGAGCAGAAGATTTAAAAAATTAGGATTATATAAGGAGTTAAAGGTAACCTAAGAAAACACAAAAATCAACTTTAGTATTCTAATAAAAGAGATTCAGTTCTAATTTGAAGCCAAGAGTAAAGTTGAAAAATGTTGATGAGAAGGCCTTTCATCCCATAAATGATTGGCTACTACCTAGAACATATTTTGAGAGCCTTTTGCAAGGCAATAGCTTGTTGTGGTTCCACCCAAAGCCCTTTCTTGCTTTGGCTTTCGAACAAATTCAGCTTCCTCACCTATGGTCATTCTATTCACTCCAATATTTGGGATAATTTCCATCAATGTGCAAGAGACATTAAGTTCCAAGAAGGATCCAATCATGCTAATTTCTAGGAAGAAGCTTTCATTTCCTTGGATACAAAAGAAACTAGTTGTGAGGAGCATCATAAATCAGTAATAAAAAAATCAGCTAAAGAAGGAAAGTAGATGGTTTTTGGAAATAATGCTACAAGAAATAATGTGGAGGTGGAAGAAGTGGAAGAATCAGTAAAATAAGAAGAGAAGAAAGCTTGGATTAGTATAGAGAATAAGTATGGGAGAATCTACAACATGAGGATCCTGAAGAGGGTCACTTTAATTATTCTCTTCCCTACTACAAAACAGTTTATGCAAGGTTGTGTCTTGGTGATGAGCATGAAAGTGTTGCATCGAAGAACCCTCATTAACATGACCTCGTTAATGTATTCCCATCGATGGAGCCTCATTTACGTGGTGTTGCACCATCAACGAGGCCACGTCAATGTAGTCTTGTAGAAAAAACTATAAATACGAGCTCCTAGCCATGTTTATGCATCATTTAAGTCATAGTAGTAGCAAAGATCTTGCAATTTGTCCATTTAAAAGTTAGAATATTTCTCTAAGTACTCATAGTAGGAGTCAAAAAGTGTACACATCTTTATTTAAGCACTATTATACTTGAACCACACCAGTGTGTATGGCAATGAAGATGAGCCTTTTGATCAAACCTTGCAGCACTCAAAATAGATTAATGATTTGTTTATACATTTATCATTTTCATTAATTATGCTATTAATTAAGATAAATTATAATTTAAGAAATTAGTTAATTAATTAAGCTAAATAGATTAAATACATAAGTATGACCACTTGGAGTGTAAATAGGTATTCACTTGGTAATCCCAGTAGCGTTATTGCTTAGTGCACCCAATAGTGTAGCACTTGGTAACCTAGTAGTGGATACGTGGGTTCAAGACATGTACAGAAAATGGGATTGGATGCTTATGTTAGGATTAGTTAGAGATTAGTCAAGTGGTTAAATTAGATTAGTTTTTAAATTATTTCATGTCTCAACTCTAAGCACCAAAGAACATAAAACATAAAATAATAAAAATCATATACCTTGATTACATTTAACCACACCTTTGTACATCATAAGTTTAATTGAAAAGACAATGAACAACCTTTAGGGCAAGGTTCACTTGTTAGAAGACTAGTGTACCAAAAACTATAGAGTCTACAAAATTCGACTGGATCATGTGCAAACACTTCATGATTCATATGATTGGACATAGGGGTACCTCGACCACTCATCATTGGTGTCATTTCTGGGAACTCTATTTGTTGAAATGTGTGCTATCTAGGATTAGTGAACATTATTAATATCATTGGATGAATCCAAGGTCAACATCACTTTCACATGACATATAATTACAAAAGCACACTGATATTCGATTTGTTTGCAAAATGTATTCTTCTTCTCGTAGGCATGAAGATGTCAAACCACTAGTTCCACAATAGTGCAAGGTGGTATATACTCATCCACATGAGTATGTACTTGATTTCACCTTCATCTTACACTTGGATGAGCAACTGAGATGGTGTGATAAGGAGGGAAACAGTGTAATTCCCCTCAATCGATCTGTGCTCGTGATGTTGCTTCAAACTCTTATGAAGTTAGGCATCCACAATCTTCAAGAGGATTATGTTGTGAATGGTTATGAAACTAAGGACTACCATCCCACTAACACATAACATAGGAGAGATCAACACTAGGAGAAGCATCATGAGGCTGTGAAGGGAAACAATTCACCAATCCCTTGTTCCTACTGAACCAAGACAATAATGAGGATCCTTTCTCTAAAGACTCTTAACATGAAAATTCTCCACCCTTGGTAACTAATGATGGGGATTTGAACCTCAATCTACATTCTACTATCAACATTGTAAGTTTAGGAAAAGATGGCAATCAAGGTAGGAGCTTAGGCAAGCATCAAACAATTGAAGGGGAGTTGGTAGACACCATGGTGGTGGTAGTCCACCTCCCTCTTCATCTTCTTCATTTGCATCTTCTTCTTCCTCTTCTTCTAATTTTGAAAGATGCCATAGAAAGAATAATTGTGATGGAGGTGCTCAACGGGATAACAATATTGATAACCAAGCCTATAATGAATAAAGGGGTAACAAAGGAAATCATCAGAAATAATGAAATAATGATGATGATAAGCCTTTGTTGGTAACTTGAATTATGCTTAACATTGTAGAGGTAGTTAAGATTCCAACTAGGCATGTGAAAGATAGTTAGATTAAGTGCTTATACATGAACAATATCCAAAGATTTGAGGGGGGATATAACTATGATCCGCATACACATCTACAAGCTATTCACGATGCTTGTGCCTTGCAGAACATCAAAAATGATTGGAAAAAATTCAAACTCTTCCCCAGGATACTCATCAAGGAGGCTGAAAGTTGGTACTTATCCTTAGATCAAGAATCTATCCACTGATGGAGTACAATGCTTGAGCTATTTAATGACAAATACCAAATGTACTGCAGAGTGTCCAATCTGAGAAGGCAAATCCAAGGCTAGAGATAGGGAACACATGAACCCTTGGATGTCACCATGGGAAAATATTATTCTCTCTTACAGTAATGCCCTAGCCATGGTTATTCTTAGAGGGAACAACTCCACCACATTATAAATGGGCTTAGAGTAGAAACCAGAAGAACTCTTGGAGTTTATGCACAAGGGAGACTATTTGAACTAAGAGCTCATTAGATAAAAAAGTTGATAGAGTAGGTAGTAAAAGAAGAAGGTGAGTTGTGAAAAAGAAAAAGTGTAGAAGAATATAATAGGGACCCTTTCATCAAGAAAAGGGAGGTTTGATTCCATGATGAGGAGGAGTCACCACTCAATGAAGTGGTGAACAGGAAAACCTTGCCTATCCAAAAATCCATTTTTGATATTTTGACAAAGGCTGATAAATTATGGGACTCTTTGGATGAAAATTTTATACTGCTATGAATATTGCTAAAGCATCCAAACAGTAGAATAGTAATAATGACCATAGGAGGTGGAAAGAAGCTAAACGTGCCTACCAGAGAGGTAAGGGCAAACCTGCTATAGTAAAAGAAGTTGTGGGGAGACAGACTCTGATGATGATGCTAGACATGACATCTATCAATATGAACATCCAAAGGGATATTTCCCTATGGTTTCATACTTACAAGAGTCTGGGATGTACATGTTGAATCCTTGATTAGCACTTAGGTAAGCACCCAGACGATTACCTTATCCTCAAGGTAATCCAAGATAGTTCCACTAGCAACAACAAGCTTATTATCCAAGTGGAGCTCCACCATAACTGTATGAGAAATACTAGTAATGGCACCAATCATAATAATGGGGAATGCCATCATCAAGATAGAAATACCCTTATAGGAAATCAGATCCATATAGGTACTATGTTCAGCAACCTGTTTCTCCATGAAGCTCTACAAACCATGTCTCATTCTAGCATCACTATTACCCTCCAGAGTATCATTGAACTCATTCACCATCTACTTGAGGGAAGCACCCATATTCTTACAACCCCCTACATCCATCTGCACACATCCCTCTACCCTCAACCTAGTTACCTCCTACTCTATCCATGCAAAGCAAAATTCCCCCATAGCCATAGTAACAAAATGCTATGAGGGTTGTAAATTTACAACCGATCTTCCAGCTAACTGGTTTGAGAAATAAATCTAGGAAATGACCATTTTTTCAATCTAATAATCCTCCAAAACCCTCATAACCTAATGTAGTTGGTCACCTTTAACTTCAACACCTTCATCCTCTACATCAAACACATTCAAGTTCAAACCAAACGCTACCTTAAATTTGCACTGTGATGTTAACTCATGTTGTTTTTGATTCGATCAAGGCTGACAACATTCCCATGAAAAGATCTGACCTAGGAATTCCTCTTATTTACTTGCAGATTGCTAGACATGAGCCATGTAAGGCTCTTCTTGATTCTAGTTCTAGTGTCAATCTCATCTTCATGACATGTACAAGGCCTAAAAACTACCACCTCTTAAGAAGAGCAACATTTGTCTAGAATTTACACCCTAATCAATCATTGTCCCTTTGGGATTAGTTGAGGACATAGTGACCATAGTTTGTGAGTGGTCCTATCCTACCAATTTTTTGGTAATCAAGGTAGAGAACTACAAAGTGACTTTCCTATCGTTATGGGACATGCTTGGTTAAGCATAGTTGATGCACAAATGGGCATATGGGACCTCTCCTTGAATATATTTAAAGAAAATGAATTTGGATGACTTAAGAAGAAGTGTGTTCCATGCATTGCGTACAACAATAATGGATGCAGTTGCATGCAGAAAATATGATCCATTAAGAGTACATTCATTAAAGCATGTAATTAGTGTGCACAAGAAACAAGTATTGAAAGGTGCCTATACATAGTAGCCACAAAATAGGAGGATACTCAGTGGCTGATAGCTAACTCTAATAGCAGCACATTATGCATGGAACCAACTGAGAGCCTGACATGTGCTTATGTCAAAGGCATGGATGAACTTGAGCAAGTTCATCACCAACTCTTTGATGATGAAGATGATGATACCTATTGGGGAGAATTGGTAATCCCTAATAATTTCAAGCAAGAGCCCCTAGAGTTAAAAACTCTACTAGCTAGCATAAAGTATGCATTTTTAGATAATGGCAAGCCAATTATAATCAATGCAAATCTTGCTCCCAAACAAAAAGACAAGCTATTGCAGGTGGTCAAAAAATGGCCAATAGCCTTTGCTTGGTCATATCCTGAGCTAACTAGAATTGATCCATGGATATGCCAGCATTGCATTTACACTAACCCAGCCATGAAGCCAAGAAGGTAGCCATAAAGATAGCTGAACCCCAAGTTGAAGTAGACTATCAAAGAGGAAAAAGAACAACTCCTCAAGGAAGGGTTCATCAATCCCATCATAGATAGCCCACTCATAATTGTACCAAAGAAAGGTGACAAGTCGTAGGTCTACATCAACTTTAGGCTATTGAACATGACAACATTTAAAGATCATTTCTCATTGTCATTTGTGGACCAAGTGTTGGACACCATTTCTAGGCATTGCTATTATATCTTTTTGAATGGTTATAGTGGCTATAACCAAATACATATTACACCAAAAGATTAGGCCAAAAAATCATTCATGAGTCCTTGGGGACCTTTACATATTGTAAGATGTCATTCGGTCTATGCAATAACCTTGTAACATTCTAATGCCTGGTCCTTAGTATTTTTCAATAACAGATTGGTAGCGGGGTAGAGATTTTTATGGATGACTTTTCTCCCTATGGGGCTACATTTGAGCAAGTCCTAGACTACCTTGAGTAAGTACTAAAAAGATGCATTAAAACAAACCTTAGGCTCAATTGGTAGAAAAGCCATTTAATGGTCTAAGGCATAATACTGGGGCACAAAATTACTTAGGTAGAGATTGAAATAGACAAACTAGCCACTACTGATGATTCATAGAGAATTTCTCTAAAGTTGTAAAGCTGTTGGTCGAGCTTACAAAGAAAGATGCTCCGTTCATCTAGACTAAGGAGTGTGAACATGCATTCCAACAACTAAAAGACAAACTCATGGAAACTAGTCTAGAACATTTTACATAATGGCATATGTATCTAATTATGCCTTGGGAGTTGTGCTTATGTAGTTCAATGATACGAAATGTCCATATTACATCAATTGCGTGAGTTGACAAAGTGTGGGTGCATAGTTGAATTACACCACAATTGAGAAAGAACTAATGGTAGTGGTATATGCTCTTGAAAAGTTTAGGCACTATGTGCTTGACTATAAAGTATTTGTGCACAAGATAACTATGAGCCCTCGTATCATATGGTGGCTCATGATCTTGTAGGAATTCAATCTCATGATGTAGATCAGAAAGGAACTGAGCATGTGGTCATTGATAATCTCTCTCGATTAAGATGGGATAATAAAGGGGAGGAGAGCCCACTCTCTGATCAATTTCCAAATGAACTTCTCTTTACAGGAGTAGTAAATGAACAAATGCCTACAAAAATAACATGGTACAATGGCATCCTCACTTACCTTCTCACTTAGGAGATGCCACAAGGTCTGGAATTGGACTTTAGAAAGAAATAATAGTTTTTTCATTAGACAAAGTACTTCATGAAAATCAACAAAAACCTTTATAAGGTGTGCACTGATGACCTAGTTCATTGATGTGTTATTAATGCAAATCAACTATGCATGCTCTAGGATGCTCACAAAGGCCCTTGTGGAGGCCACTATTGTGACATCCCTGTCCTAGATGTTGTAAAAATATGATTGCTTAATTTATTGCATTCATCATTTTATTAGATAATATACTAGAAATATTATAAAAATTTAATAAATGAATTAAGTGGTAAATAAATAATTGGTACTGAACAATGAAAAGAGGAAAATAGAAAAATTTTATTAATAGAAGAGAGTACTATAATGTCCTTTGGGTTATCTTCCTATGCTACTTAAGCCTTAGAGGCAATCTAGCACTGCCACCACAGTTAGGCTATCTTGCTGAAGGGATGATTAGTCCCTTCTTATCCCACTTCACCTAGCTCCCATCACTTGCCTATCTTGGCTCTACAATTTCATGCTTGACATGACCTCTAATCCCAACCTTAAATGGCATAGGTCAAATCCTTTCTTGAGGGATACATGAATAATCATAACTCCTCATAATGAGGTGGCCCTTCATTTGAAGGTTAATTACATTATTTACAATTATTTCCACCATTAACAAAGGAAAAGACATTATAATATACCCCCTTAGGTATCTAAATAATCCTTAAGCACTTCCTCTATATCTGGTTGCTTAGCTACGACTTCATTGTTATGCTCCTTAGCTTCAGTTCCTTTATTTTCCTCATTATCATCTATACAAATAGAAGATCAGAAATTATAAAACATAATTTATTACATCCATAAAAAATAAAATTTATTATTCAATATCATGATGATCAAAAAGTTTGGGGTAAGTATTTAAAATAAACTCCTTATTTTCCCAAGTCTGCTGATCACAATTTGACCATTGAACAAGTACTTCACTAATAGTTTCATTTTGCAATTTCTTGGTTCATTGGTTCTTAATAGCAATGGGTCTAACTTCAAAGCTAGCATTGGATCGTAATGGTAAAGTATTCTAATCTAGCACATACCATACATCATTTTCATGAAATTTCTTTAGCAAGCTCACATGGAAATCTGGATGAATTTTTAAGGTTACTAGAAGATTTAACCAATATGCTACTTCGCTAGTTTTTTTAGAGATTTCAAAAGGTCCAAAAACTCTGGATGTCAATTTAGTATATTTTCCAAGTTTAAGATTTGGTAGGCTTTACTCTCAGTAATACTTGATCTCCTACTTGAAATTCTTTTTTAAGTTGATGCTGATCTACGTATCCTTTATATTTATCTTAGGTAGCTTGTAAATTTTATTTAACTCTTGTGATAATGTTTTTGATTATTTTTATTTCTTCTTCTTTCCATTCTATTCTTAATGTTGGATCTACCTAGGTTAGTGATGTATGACAATTATGTCTATACACTACTTCAAATGGTGTACGATGTATGGAACCTTGATAATTGTTATTATAGGAAAATTCTACTAGGTGCAAATAATTCTCTCATGTTTTTCGTCTACTCCAAACATAGCTTTGTAGGATATCTTCTAATATTCTATTCATACATTTGGTTTGCCCATTAGTCTCAAGGTGGTAAGTTGTGCTAAATTTCAACTAGGTTCCAAGATCTCTAAAGAAATTTTTCTAGAATTCGGATATGAACTTGGGATCTCTATTTAAGGTGATAGATTTTAGACAACGATATAATTGAAATACTTCACATATGATTTTTTGGGCTACTTCTTCTATTATGTTTGTAGATTTCAAAGCTATAAAATGTTCCATCTTTAATAGATGATCAACCACTATGAAAATTGAGTCATTTCCCTTTTTGGTTATTGGAAATCCCACAATGAAATCCATGGTAACATCTTGCCATTTTCAGGTTGGGACTTCCATAAGTTATAATAACCCACTAGGTTTCCTCTGTTTAGCTTTTATTCTTTGGCACATTGGACAATTTTTAATGTATGAGGACACATGATTCTTCATTCTCAACCAAAAATAAGATTTTTTTTATCACTAAGTAGGTCTTAATATAACCTGGGTGTCCTATATATGATACTTCAGGTGCTTCACACAACAAAATTTGTCTCTAATTTTCCTTGGTATGCACACTCTTTGTCCTTTCATCAATAAATCATTATAGGTAAGTTGATATCAAGGCTCATAGGAAATATTGGTTAAAATATTTTTAAAATAAGGGTCTTCTTTTATTTTTTTCTTGATTTCTTCTTCTATAGGGGTTGTTACCACATGTATCATTAACCTCCACATTTGACTAACGGCATTGGCTATGACATTTTTCTTACTGGGAATATACTTGATTTCAAAATCATATTCAACCAATAATTCTACCCATCGCCTTTAACAAGTATTCAAAATAGGCTATCTTTGCAAATATTCTAAACTTTTATGATCTATTTTTAGTAAAAAACTTTTTCTAGAAAGATAATGTCTTCAAACTTTCAAAGCATGAACAATTGCTAGCAATTCTAAATCATGGGTTGAGTAATTTACCTCAACTCCTCATAATTTACAAGATTCATAACATATATCTTTATCTTCTTATGAAAGAACTGCACCAATTCCTATTCCATAGGCATCCATGGATACTTCAAATGATAATTCATCATCCAGAATTCTCAAAATAAGTGTTGTTGTAAGTAGCATCTTTAATTTGAGAAAAGATTGCCTACATTTTTCATCAAACTTAAACACACATTTCTCTTGTAGAAGGTTAGTTAATGGGGCTGCCAAGGTAAAATAATCTTTAATGAAATGTCAATAAAAACTAGTTAAACCCAAGAAGCTACAAACCACTATAACATCTTTTAATGCAGGCTAGTCCCAAATTGCACTAATTTTTGCTAAATCTACTTCCAATCCTGTCTTAGAAACTATATGACCCAAGTATGAAACTTCTTCCTTAAATAGTTTACATTTACTCAATTTAGCTTTTAGCTAGTGTGTTTTAAGAATTTCCATTGTAATTTTCAAATGTTTGACATGTTCTTCTCTTGACTTAGAATAAACAAGTATATCTGTTGGCGACCGTTTGGGATGCGACCGCCAACGAGTGTCCTCGAACAGGATTTAGGTCCTGCTGGTCTCTGGCAACACCAAGGCCTAGATACCTCCAAATAAACTCAGTAGTTAATGTGAGTATGTGTGTGTGCTATTGCGGTGTGCAGTTGTGAAATATGAAACGATTACGTTGTGTGTAAACTACAAATGACTTACTTTAAAGAGATTCAGCCAACTTTGCCAAGTACTGTGAGATGTTGAGAGTTCCTATTTTGTTCAATTGCCTAGTCTACACGGTCCTTATAATACCTACTTGTAACAAATAAAATTTTGCAAAAACATTTGAGCACAACTCTGCGAATCTACTTCTAATTTTCCTCAGAGAAAGAGATAGTTCCACAAGAAAATTAGAAATAGAGCAAGATTCGATGGAAATAGATAGAAAAGAAAGTAGATTTGCATGTACTTCAAATATTTAAACAAGGTAAAATGACATGAGTAAACACTTCGCAATAAAGCTATCCCAAATTCAATATCTACGAATTGTTCAAACTTCCAAGGCTCAAATAAGCAATTTCTTTAAGACAATCCTACTATGCTACCAAAAAATTGCTGCGTAAACTATCACGTACGAGACTCCATTTTGGCTAGATAATGGATGTCAACAATTGCATTCAACAGAACCTTCAAAAGACTTGACAATTTCTGATTGAAATACCATGGAGATTCACTTTAAAGATAAAAAGAAGCTATTCTGGTCCCATCAAAATACCAAAGATTTTCTGAACCCTCTTGACTATTGAATCGTTCAACGGCATGACTACAAGCAGAGGCTCTCTTACAACGATCTCAATAGCAGTTCCTATACGTTGCACAATAATAGAATTTACTACTAAAATGCTCTTAAGGCTTTTAAACACAAGCGCTTCTATAGAAAAATTTTAACAGAAATTCCTATCGGGCAACAAGAATAATAAGTGCAATCTAAAAATCCCAAAATTACTTGCCAAGGATGATACTATCTAAACCACTAGCTAAACAATTTAAACAAAATAAAAAAAATAAAAAACATAACTCACAAGACTATGACAAAGAGGCTGAAATCTTTTCTTTAGCAAGCCATCTTACAAGCAATTGTTCACAATTTCTTCTTTACAATGCTCTTCCCAAGAGCCAAAGTGTGTCTCCAAGTGAGAGCCCAAGTGCTAGCTAGTAGCCTTCCAAAGTGTGATGTATCAAGTCTTCTCTCCCCCAAAGTATCTTATGTGAGACTCCCCCCTGAAGCCTTTTTATAAGGTTCAAAGGTGGTTACATACTTAAAATATCTTAGCTAACTTTTCTCCCAAGTAAGGGAGTTACAACTTACCCATGTAGTTAGGAGATATTTCTCATCAATTTAATAGGGAAGTTATGTGGTTGGGAAGTTGTACATAAAGTTAGGAGGAATTTATGCTAACACTAATAAATACTACAAATATTTCTTTTGTAAGCAATAGCCTATAATATTTTATCCAAAATTCCCAATTTATCTTAATTATTTAATTTAGAACTTTAAATACTAAATGTCATTAAGCCCTAGTAATCCTTGTGAAAGTAATAAAATGAAAATTAACTAAATCCCTCCTTTTAGTTATACAAATATCCTGAAAATCCTAAAAATATCTTCTTCCCCTTTTCTCAATGTCATATGTATATCTAAATTAATTTCTTAAAATAGCCTAAATTTAGGGCATCGTGGATGCAGAGCTCATGGCAATTCTGTTTTGTATTTTTCTTGCATTTGACATCTGTGTCCATTTGTTTCAACAGCACCATCGAATTAGTAGGCGTCGGCAGAGGCATCAGGTTTATTTTAACCAAAGGAGGTAATGTGTTGATTTTATCTTCATCTTGTTGCTGCTGTTAACGACTTGAAATTCGGATCAATCATCAGGGTCGTTTTGGGGATAATAGAGTTGGGAGTACTGGAATTGTTCTTGGAGCTACAGTTTAAACAGGGCCAACAAATGATTTAGACGTAGGAACAGGGACCCTTTCTTCTTATTTTCGTTGGGCCTAGCTCGCCTGGGTCTGGAGCGTCTGAACTTCTAAAGCTTATTAGTATGAGCAACACGGAGCATAGCAGCTTCGTATACGTAGTCGCGTTGTTGGGTAGCGCTGGCGCCTCCCAGGGATGCGTGTGATGAAATAGTCCCATCTCGGCCGGAATGGAATCGAACCTACACGCGCTTACAACCAAAAACCCACTCTATACAGCTCAGTCATGGAAAAGGGCCTCCATGCACTCCATGAACTCGGGCTCGTTGTCCTCGACCTCCGGTGAGCCGGCTGTGGCTGTGTCCGATGACGTCAATTCGCAGGTCCGGCTGATGCGCGGGCGCAATTCCAAGTAGGTACCAGACGACGTATTTGCCAGTGACGCCCAATGGCTCAAAAACCATGGCATCCAGCTCTATATTTCTGAGCTTTTGTATTTCAGCAACGTTATCAATGGGCTTTTCCACTTGTGGAAATTCAGCATCTGCAACAGAAACTTTCTCATCCTTCGTTAATTTAAATTCATCAAATCCAAAACCTATTGGCAGTCTATTCGTTAGATCTTTTGCACGCTTCCAACTCTTAACTGGACCACAAATTTTAGGCATAGAACTTAAAAATCCATTATCCATGGTGGTGGCTATTTTCCAACATTAACAGGAAGTATGCTTTTTGAGGTAAATAATCTCATTCTTTGTTTGCTATTCCAATCTCCAATAAAGGAATAATTTGGCATTTTAATTTCATTTTCGAAGAAGGCCTCAACATCAAAATTATTTACCAGTGGATTACTTCTCCAAAAATACCCATCAACCCACAACACTAAAGTTGTAAATTTACAACCATAGATTGTTCCAATTTTTAATAAAATACTCCAACTATTCCATGGAATGGCCAAATGTGCCAACATTTCTGCCCCCTTAAAAGCTTAAAGAAACTTGTGCAACCTCATTTCAAAACTAAAACATCCTAAAATTTTCATTCAATTTTTACAGCTGAATAAAAATCTTTTTTGAGGAAAATTCCCATTTAACATAAGGTGTGATGAGATAAAAACCTCATTCCTAAGAAAAATAACAAACTATACATCATCAAGTCCTTCATGGACTATTCTTGGGATGGAAACTAAATTGTGAGGGTTACCCTAGTGGGAATCCTCATCTTTCTAACTATTTCATAGGAAATCTCTGATGTGATGAAGGTGGTTTTGTTGCTCTCTGGCTTGGTGGAACTCTCACCTTGATCTACTAGAGCTTTCTCTTCAGCACTTTTCTCATTTTCTTTTTCAGATGAGCTATTTTTTTCTTCTCCATTAGGTCCTTCATTTTCCTCTCGAGAGGCAAAAGCTTCTCCCCATCCCCATGATGACTCTTCATAGGTTGGTTGCTCTTCTCCTTTTTCTTCTTCTTTGGAGCAATCTTGATATCGCCCCCAAACATTGGACTCTATATCCAAATCTCTAGTGAGAAAAGAAAATTCATCGGACAACCAAGCCATAAAAGGACACTCTTTTGGAGCCCCACAAGATCTAGCCTTTAGGTAAGCCTTTAATAGATGCTCAGGGCAACATCCCATCACATATGGAATAAAAGGCTTTTTCATTGCTTTCTCAAACTCCATTAGCTCTCTCTAACTTTCACTACTGAACTTGAATTGAAAGATGATGGAATCTTAGGCAACCTAACCCTCCTTTTATAGGTACTCAAAATTTGAATTTCCTCCCAAGTGTCTTCAACCAAGTTTCCTTATTTTTAGGCATTCTAACCATTTGTCACAATCCTTACTAAGTGGTGGATGAGTCACCTTCTCCACTTGTCACAATTGTAGAATTCCACTTGTTTCACTTGTAAGCTTCCACTTGCCTCACTTGAAGGAAAACTATTTTCTAATCTAAATAAATCATAATTAAACATATTAATTGACACTATACTCCTAGTAATATTATACCTAATAGTATATACATATATTATTTTGTGTAATGACATCTTCAAGCTATATGCAATTGTCCCAAATAATGTTTTATATGCAAAACATTATATGGAAATTGCAATTCCATGCCATCCAAAGTTGATAATTTGTAAGTATCCTCTGACAATTGCTTGGTAATTTGAAAGGGACCAATCCATGTCGGGGTAAACTTATTTGGTTTCTTCATATTCCATAATAGGACAAGGTTCCCTATTTTGAAAGTTCTTTTCAGAGCTTTCCTATCAAACCATCTTTTAACTTGAGAGGTATTCTGTAACAAATTATCCTTTGCTTTATCTACTTCAGCTTCTCTTTTAATAAGCAAAGTCATGAAACTTCTATCTTTATCGATTTTTTCTCTATATCTTTGTACAAATTCAGAAGCTGAGCTTACAATATTATTTGTAATTCTTGCTAGCAAACCATAAACTAAGTTATATGGTGATGTCCCAATAGCTTTTTTGAATCTAATTTGATTTGACCATAACGTGGATTGTACATAATCGTTCC
This sequence comes from Gnetum montanum, assembly GCA_015680685.1. Taxonomy (NCBI): domain Eukaryota; kingdom Viridiplantae; phylum Streptophyta; class Gnetopsida; order Gnetales; family Gnetaceae; genus Gnetum; species Gnetum montanum. The sequence goes on from MNCI01005835.1 coordinate 1,195,725, forward strand.
AATTTCCTGGATTCCCATCCATCGATTTCTTGATATAAGCGATTAGCTTTTTATTGGTGGATTCCGCTAGGCCATTTCCTTGAGGATAATAATTTGATGAGGAAAATAAGAAAATGGATTTTTTAGATGCCCATCTGATAAACCCTTTAGATTTGAAGGTGGGTCTATTGTCTGACACTAACACTTCAGGTAAACCAAATCTACTTAGAATATGGTCTTTTAGAAACTTAATCACATCTGATGCTGAACTTCCTCTTAGAGCCTTCGCTTCAGACCATTTAGTGAAATAATCAGTAGCTGTGAGAATAAACTTGTGTCCAGCTCTTGAAGAAGTAATTGTATCAATAAAATCCAAACCCCATTGCTGAAATGGTCTATCTGCAACTACTGGCTTAAAAAGGGCTCTAGCCCTTCTAATCTTGGGCCCATGAATTTGACATTTATAGCATTTTTGAATCTTTGAACTAATGTCTTGATACATGGAAGGCCAGTAATATCCATATTGAAGTATATGTTGCATAGTTGACTTAGGGGATTCATAAAATAAATTCAAATGATCATGAAATTTTTTCAAAATGAAACTAATTTGATCATTATGAACACATTCCAATAAAACTCCCCAAAAATCCTTTCTGTATAATATACCATCTTTAACAACGAATCTTCGTGCTCTTTTGAAGAAAGCTCTCTTTTGACTTGCAGTTAAATTATTTAGAATTTTCCTTGTATTAAGAAATTTGAGAATTTCATCATACCAATTCTCTTCATGGGTGTCAAGCGTACACACTTCACTTTCTCTAGTCATTAACTTAGCTAATCCCATTCCCTTAATTGTTTTGCATAAATCCAATGAAAATCTAAAACTTTACAAATTTATAAGCCATTTTCCTCTTTTTAATCCAATCTCATTTTGGGCTAGGAATCACTTGACTACAGGTTCAATTAGCATAATGTGAACTAATGAATTTTTCAAATAATATTTAAAATGCTGAAGTGCTTTGACGACTGTGAAAGCTTGTTTCTCTAAGTCTGAATAATTTAACTCTGAACTTTTCAACTGATACCCAAAAAATCCAATTGGTTCATCTTGACCTTCACTATCTTTTTGTTTTAGAACGACATCGATAGAATCATTTGAAGCAAAAGAATATAACCAAAAATCTTCTTTAAGCCTAGGCTTCACCAAATATGGAGCCTCTTGTATAGCAATTTTAACTTCTGATAAAGCTCTCTCTGACTCTAGTGTTTTCTCTACTTGGACATCCTTTTTTAGCATATGCATCAAAGGTTTGGTAATTTCAGTAAACCCGGGGATGAACTTTTTCACAAAATTAGTTTTCCTAAAGAAAGATCTAAGAGATTTCTTACTTGTGGGATGCTCAATATTCTGTACTACTTGAATTCAAGAGTTGTCTATGGCAATTCCTTCTTGACATATCACATGGCCTAATAGACTTCCAGATTTAACCCCGAAGATACACTTCTTAGGATTTAATGAAATACCAAACTCACGACATCTGTTGAAAACTTACTGGAGATGATTAATATGATCTTCTTTTTTCTTTGAGAATATTGTAATATCATCCAAATAAACCACCANATCAGCATCTCATCAATTCTTGGAAGTGGATACTTATCCTTTTTTGAAGCATCATTTAGATTTCTAAAGTCTACACAAAGCCTTATATCACCATTTTTCTTCCTCACTAGAACAAGGTTAGCAAGCCATGTCAAATATCGTACTGGATATATGATTCGTGCTTGTAACAACTTCTTGATTTTGGTTTCCGTAGCTGGTTCAAACGATGGATTAAATTTCCTTTGTTTTTGCTTGACTATTTTGCAACCTTCTATTAAAGGAATTTTGTGTGTCATCACATCTTGCCTAAAAGCTTTAAGATCATCATAGGACCAAGCAAAATTATCCAAATTATTTTGTAGACATGATAACAAGTTTTGCTTGAAACTAAAATCTCTTTCCTTTGTAACATTTAACATCTTTGGCATCTTGTCTAATCCAAAATTCACTACCTCGAAAGCTTGACTATCTGAGTCTTGTAAATCTTTTCCAGTAAGTAAATTTTTCTTGAACTCATGTTCCATATCAATAATCCTTTTTGGAATGAAATTAGCTTTGGTGTTTAATGACATTTCGGGTATCACTTGACCCTCAAATTCTTGTTTGTTCTTCATAAATCTTAGTACTTGATTATCATCTTCAAGTACTTGTAAATGTCTTATATTATCTGGTACTGATAGCTGATGTTCTTCTTGAATCATGACATCTTTGTAACTTTCTATTAATTGCATATCCAATGTCAAAGATGCCTTTGCCAAATCATCTGCTATAAGATTCTCTACTCTGTTTATGTGCTCTATTTGGCAATTTTGAAACTGATCTAACATCTTACAAGCAAGTTGCTTATAAGGTCTTAAGAATGAACTCTTTACGACATAGTTACCCTTTACTTATTCACAGACTAATCTTAAATCTCCTTTTATAGTGATTACTCTAATCTTTTTGTCTAGAGCTATTCTCATACCAATACATAAAGCTTCATACTCAGCCTTGTTGTTAGTACAAGGGAAAGATAGATGAATTGCCTTGAGGATTTTAAGTGAATCATTCCTTAATATAACTATATCGACTCCTGCACATTTTGAATTACATGAACCATCAAAGTATAACTCCCATTTATCTTTATTCTTTGAGTGTTCTTTTTCAGAATCATAATTTTCTTGGAGTGTACAAATTTTGTTTTCAACACCTCCTTTTTCAGCCATTTTACTTTTTCCATTTGAAGTAATGTTATCAATCATCAAAGGTTCACTATAGACGTATATCTGAGTTGGTTCTCCCTTCCAAGGTAACCACATGTGAGAATAATCTGTTGATATGTAATCTGAGAAATTCTTGCTCCAACTTCTACTCAATAAGAGACTATGTGAATTTGGTATATCTGCCACTTGAATAGTTACTCTACTTCTGATGCGGGGTTCAGAAGAAATTAATAAAACATTTGGTAATTGATCCACAATCTTCACTCTACTTTTATCCACTTGAACAATTTTCTTATTTGATTTTTCAGGAATCAAACCAAGTTTCTTACATATACACAATGGCATTATAGTAGACATGGCTCCAAAATCAACCAAACAATTGTGTAAGTATGTATCCTTTAATTTCATTGTCAAAAGAAAAGGAGAAGATTCCTTATCATATGAGGTCTTTAATTTCTCATCATTGTTAGACACATAACTTAACTCTGATTCTCTAGCTCTCCTTTTACCTTTAATGAACTCTAAAGCCTTTCTTTACTGATCTCCTGTTTGAAGCAACTGATAAAAGCTAATATTGGCCTTGACATGTTTAAGGTATTCAATCAAATCATATTCTCCATCACCAATAAAGCTTGGTCTCTTTATCCATTTATTAAAAGATTGATTTGGAGTGCTTTGCTCTATTCGATTGTCTTTACGTTTATCTTTATCTCTTCTATTTGGTTCGAAAGCTTTTCTCTTAGTAGATGGATCAGTAATAACATTTGGGGGTCTAGAAGTAGTTAATCTTTCTTTAGATCGAAGATTATATCCATTTTCTTTATTGTTATTGCATTCTTCATTTGAAGACATATCTTCTTCAGAACTCGATAAAGAAGAAGTATTGCTAGATCCATTGCTAGAAAATTTATTTGCATAATGAACACTAGATAACTCATTTTCAGATTCAATATCAAGAAAGTTGGACATAATAAGGTCACTTTCATCCTCATCTTCTGCTAACTTAGTGTCTTGATGTTTATGCTTTCTATTTTTCCTTTCTTCCTTGATATTAACTCTTGCTAAGGCTTTTTCAAGCTTCACTATTTTGTTAGACATATCTCTCATTAATTGTCCTTTTCTAGATTCTACTCTTTCATGTTCTTACTCTTTCTTAACATGAGATGGACCTGGTAAAGCTTTAAATTGAGCAAAATCTTGCATAGGAATCATAACTCTTTCTTCTCTTTTTTGAATTGCGATATTTTCTTCAGGTTTCAAGTTCAACTATTTTTCTAACTGTATAGCTTCACTAAAGTAGTCATTTAGTGTAGTTAAGTTTGGAGTTCTCCTTAACCAAATTGAAATGTTGGGGTTGATAGCCTTAAGATAAGTTTCTTTAAATATTACTTCTTATGGCCTATATTATCTTTGAAAGAGTCTACAAATTCGTTGAAACTTGATGTTAAAATCTCTAATTGACTCTTTAACTCCTTGCTTAGCTTATATCAGCCCATAGTATAGTTGTTGTTGATCTAATTGATTACCAAACTAGGCCAAGAAAAGATTCTTCATGTCATCCCAACTTGTAATACTATTACTTGGTAAGTTCGAATACCAAATCTGAGCCATATCCTTTAGATTTGATACAAACAACCTACAAGCTTGATCTTGATGTTGAATATTTGCATGAGCTAAAGCTAACTCAAACATGTGAATATATTCTTTAGCTAAATAAGCTTTTCCAAGAACGAAAGACTTAGGTAAATATTTGTAAACTACCTTAGGAATATCATTGTAATTTTGAAATCCTAATGGTGTAACTCCTTGCCAAGGATTTGCCATCCTATTCCTTTGAAATGTTGAACTCTTAGACTTTCTAGATCTTCTCTTATAAATTGATAAACCAGATATAATGGGTGATCTTCTTGATCTTCTAGTTTTCACTCCACTACTTGTTCCCAATTCAAAAACTTTCTTCTATTCTTCTTCTGATGAAGAATCAGTCTTAGAATCTAGAATATCTTTTGAAACTTTTAAATTTTCCAAACTATCAATCTTCTTGGTCATGAACTGAAAATAGTATCTAATTTCTTAAGCCTTTATAGTTACAAAGAATTGTTGATGTGCTAAAATTATAAGGCTTATGAACCTAGAGGCTAAATTTTCAGCCCTCCTTCTAGCGCCAAAAGAACTGTTGGTGACCGTTTGGGACGCGACCGCCAACGAGTGTCCTCGAACAGGATTTAGGTGCATGCTGGTCTCTAGCAACACCAAGGCCTAGATACCTCCAAATAAACTCAGTAGGTAATGTGAGTATGTGTGTGTGCTATTACGACGTGCGGTTGTGAAATATGAAACGATTGCGTTGTATGTAAACTACAAATGACTTACCTTAAAGAGATTCAGCCAACTTTGCCAAGTATTGTGAGTTGTTGAGAGTTCCTATTTTGTTCAATTGCCTAGTCTACGTGGTCCTTATAATACCTACTTGTAACAAATAAAATTTTGCAAAAACATTTGAGCACAACTCTGCGAATCTACTTCTAATTTTCCTTAGAGAAAGAGATAGTTCCACAAGAAAACTAGAAATAGAGCAAGATTCGATAAAAATAGATAGAAGAGAAAGCAGATTTGCGTGGACCTCAAATATTTAAACAAGGTAAAATGACATGAGTAAAAAATTCGCAATAAAGCTATCCCAAATTCAATATCTATGAATTTTTCAAAATTCTAAGGCTCAAATAAGCAATTTCTTTAAGACAATCCTACTATGCTACCAAAAAATTGCTGCGTAAACTATCACGTACGAGACTCCATTTTGGCTAGATAATGGATGTCAACAATTGCATTCAATAGAACCTTCAAAAGACTTGACAATTTCTGATTGAAATACCATAGAGATTCACTTTAAAGATAAAAAGAAGCTATTCTGGTCCCATCAAAATACCAAAGATTTTCTGAACCCTCTTGACTATTGAATCGTTCAACGGTATGACTACAAGTAGAGGCTCTCTTACAACGATCTCAATAGCAGTTCCTATACGTTGTAAAATAATAGAATTTACTACTAAAATGCTCTTAAGGCTTTTAAACACAAGCGCTTCTATGGAAAAATTTTAACAGAAATTCCTATTGGGCAACAAGAACAATAAGAGCAATCTAAAAATCCCAAAATTACTTGCCAAGGATGATACTATCTAAACCACTAGCTAAACAATTTAAACAAAATAAAAAAAATAAAAAACATAACTCACAGGACTATGACAAAGAGGCTGAAATCTTTTCTTTAGCAAGCCATGTTACAAGCAATCATTCACAATTTCTTCTTTACAATGCTCTTCCCAAGAGCCAAAGTGTGTCTCCAAGTGAGAGCCCAAGTGCTAGCTAGTAGCCTTCCAAAGTGTGATGTATCAAGTCTTCTACCCCCCAAAGTATCCTATGCGAGACTCCCCCCTGAAGCCTTTTTATAAGGTTCAAAGGCGGTTACATACTTAGAATATCTTAGCTAACTTTTCTCCCAAGTAAGGGAGTTACAACTTACCCATGTAGTTAGGAGATATTTCTCATCAATTTAATAGGGAAGTTATGTGGTTGGGAAGTTGTACATAAAGTTAGGAGGAATTTATGCTAACACTAATAAATATTACAAATATTGCTTTTGTAAGCAATAGCCTATAATATTTTATCCAAAATTCCCAATTTATCTTAATTATTTAATTTAGAACTTTAAATACTTAATGTCATTAAGCCCTAGTAATCCTTGTGAAAGTAATAAAATGAAAATTAACTAAATCCCTCCTTTTAGTTATACAAATATCCTGAAAATCCTAAAAATATCTTCTTCCCCTTTTCTCAATGTCATATGTATATCTAAATTAATTTCTTAAAATAGCCTAAATTCAGGGCATCGTGGATGCAGAGCTCACGGCGATTCCGTTTTGTATTTTTCCTGCATTTGACATTTGTGTCCATTTGTTTCAACAGCACCATCAAATCAGTAGGCGTCGGCAGAGGCATCAGGTTTATTTTAACCAAAGAAGGTAATGTGTTAATTTTATCTTCATCTTGCTGCCGCTGTTAACGACTTGAAATTCAGATCAATCATCAGGGTCGTTTTGTAGATAATAGAGTTGGGAGTACTGGAATTATTCTTGGAGCTACAGTTTAAATAGGGCCAACAAATGATTTAGACGTAGGAACAGGGACCCTTCCTTCTTCTTTTCATTGGGCCTGGCTCACCTAGCTCTGGAGCATCTGAACTTCTAAAGCTTATCAGTATGAGCAACACGGAGCACAGCAGCTTCGTGTACGCAGTCGCGCTGTTGGGCGGCACTGGTGCCTCCCACGGACGTGTGTGATGAAACAGTCCCATCTCAGCAGGAATGGAATCGAACCCGCATGCGCTTACAACCAAAAACCCGCTCTATATAGCTCAGTCATGGAAAAGGGCCTCCATGCACTCCATGAACTCAGGCTCACCGTCCTTGACCTCTGATGAGCCGGCTGCGGCTGCGTCCAGTGATGTCGATTCGCAAGTCCGGCTGATGCGTAGGCACGATTTCGAGCAGGTACCAGACAACATATTTGCTAGTGACGCCCAATGGCTCAAAAACCATGGCATCCAGTTTTGTATTTCTAAGCTTCTGTATTTCAGCAACGTTATCAATGGCCTTCTCAACTTGCGGAAAGTCGGCATCTGCAATAGAAACTTTCTCATCCTTCGTTAATTTAAATTCATCAAATCCAAAACCTATTGGCAATCCATTCGTTAGATCTTCTGCACACTTTCAACTCCTAATTGGACCATAAAGTTTAGGCATAGAACTTAAAAATCCATTATCCATGGTGGTGGCTATTTTTCCAACATTAACAGGAAGTATGCTTTTTGAGGTAAATAATCTCATTCTTTGTTTGCTATTCCAATCTCCAATAAAGGAATAATTTGGCATTTTAATTTCATTTTCCAAGAAGACCTCAACATCAAAATTATTTACCAGTGGATTACTTCTCCAAAAATACCCATCAACCCACAACACTAAAGCTGTAAATTTACAACCATAGATTGTTCCAATTTTTAATAAAATATTTCAACTGTTCCATGGAATGGCCAAATGTGCCAACATTTCTGACCCCTTAAAAGCTTAAAGAAACTTGTGCAACCTCATTTCAAAACTAAAACATCCTAAAATTTTCATTCAATTTTTATAGTTGAATAGAAATTTTTTTTGAGGAAAATTCCCATTTAACATAAGGTGTGATGAGACAAAAACCTCATTCCTAAGAAAAATAATAAGCTGTACATCATCAAGTCCTTCATGGACTATTCTTGGGATGGAAACTGAATTGTGATGGTTACCCTAGTGGGAATCCTCATCTCTATAACTGTTTCATAGGAAATATCTAATGTGATGAAGGTGGTTCTGTTGCTCTATGGCTTGGTGGAACTCTCACCTTGATCTACTAGAGCTTTCTCTTCAGCACTTTTCTCATTTTCTTTTTCAGATGAGCTCTTTTTTTCTTCTCCATTAGGTCGTTCATTTTCCTCTTGGGAGACAAAAGCTTCTCCCCATCCCCATGATGACTCTTCATAGGTTGCTTGCTCTTCTCCTTTTTCTTCTTCTTTGGAGCAATCTTGATATCGCCCCCAAACATTGGGCTCTATATCCAAACCTCTAGTGAGAAAAGAAAATTCATCGGACAACCAAGCCATAAAAGGACATTCTTTTGGAGCTCCACAAGATCTAGCATTTAGGTAAGCCTTCAATACATGCTCAGGGAAACATCCCATCACATATGGAATAAAATGATTTTTCATCACATATGTCTTTATTTTATGTATTTGATAGTGCAATCTGGGTTGCAGAATGAACTGATGCAAAGTGCTAGAGCTGCACAGGTTGAAGAAGTTCAAGGTACTTCGACCTTTGGTATGATTCAACCATAAGAACAGATCACATTTTCTACTCCTAAGGTATATATTTAAATATAAATATGTATATATACAAATTAACTTAGTTTAATGTCTTATTTTTTTCTAATAATTTTCTTCTTTTTTTTTGGCAGAGGCAACGTACTAGGCAAAGTTCTAGCAGTCCAGTAGTTATAAGACAACAAGCCCAATAGCAGGCTCAACAACAACAATAACAAACTCAAAAAAGTATATGAAAATATAAGGGAAAACAACCAAAGGTGAGTTTAATTATTTAAAGGTTTGAATACTTCCCTCTTTCCTTTGTATGATGTTGATTTTTGTGTTGCAGATGTCTATGAAATGATGGTACTTTATCTAAGAGATGGATAGAGATGATGTAGGAACCACTTTCGAACAAACTCTCATTCCTCCATTTAGATCACTAGGCATGCCTCCTTTTTATACAACGCTTGTTATTCTTCCTTTTTCTGTAACACATGTAAGTGGTTCCCTTTCATAGGCAGCACTAACACCACTTCTTGAGTCTGTTCTAGTGGTTTCTTCTTTGTCTAACTTGGGTTCTTCTTATTTGATGGGGCAGATAGTGATGGTTGCTAAAGAAGAAATTTTGCTTCTTTAGCATATTAGTCAACAAATTTATGATAATAAATCCTATTCTATTCATGAGGGTGTCTACCACTTATGGAAGTCTCAATCATGCAACTTCAAGGTAGATTATGATATAATACAAGCTAGAGTTTCATCATCTTTGAATCCAATTCCTGAGGATGCTCCAAATGCTATAAAAGATTTTGAGCAACTCTTAGGAGAATTAGAAAGTGCAACATGCTATGCTTACTATCTAGATACTTATGAACAGTTTCTCCAAATTAACAATGATCAATTTCAAGTAATATCTTTTTTTATTCTTTCCTCTTTCCTTTTTCTTGATTTACTCACAACTCATAATTCTATTTTGATTTATGTAGAGAAAAGAGAATGAATGGTAAAAGTACATGGATGATCGATCAATATAGATGGACATGTTGAAGACCGAACTTAAAAGAAAGGAGGAATCAACATCTGCAGTAAGACATGGGGCCAAGTAAATCAAATAATTGTGTGACAAATTGGCTAGATGCAAGATAGTGCTTAGCAAGAAAGATGCCAGTAATGAAAAAAGGGAATCACAATTAAAGATAGTCATAGATCTCCTAGAGTCATTCGGTCACAATAAATCATCACAGTTGCTTTTTTTACATCTTTCTCATTCTTGTGTTCTACTTCTTTCCCTTATTCTTCCTTTTTTGTATTCTGCTTAGATGTACTTTCTCTTACTCCTCTTTTGTTACAAAATAAAATAAAATAAAATAATATTTTATTCCATTTTTTATTTTTCTTAGATATACTTGTGTTTTATAATAAAAATAATAATAAAATAAGGTTTTTCTTACACTTTGGTTCCTAAATCATGGTTTTCTCTAATACCAAATGTGACATCCTGTTCTTGGATGTTGTAAAAATACGATCACTTAATTTATCACATTTATCATTTTCTTAGATAATATACTGGAAATATTATAAATATTTAATAAATGAATTAACTGGTAAATAAATAATTGGTACTAAAGAATGAAAAGGAAATGGAAAAAGTTTATTAATAGAAGAGAGTATTCTGATGTTCTTTGGGTTATCTTCCTTTGCCACTTAAGGCTTAGAGGCAATTTAGGAATGCCACCATGGTTAGGCTATCCTGCCAAAGGGGTGATCAATTTCTTCTTGTCTCGCTTCACTCAACGCCCATCGCTTGCCTATCTCGACTCTATAACTCCATGCTTGGCACAACCTCTAACCTTGACCTTAAATGGCATAGGTCAAACCCTTTCCCAAGGGATACATGAATAATCATAACTCCTCATAATGAGGTGTCCCTTCATTTGAAGGTTAATTACATTTTTACAATTATTTCCACCCTTAACAAGGGATGATACATTACAATTATGCTAGGAGATGCACGACCATAAAAATATTAATGCTAGGATACTACTAGCCTATAATCTTTAGGGATGCTCACCAATTTGTCCAATCTTATGAACATTGTCAACAAGATGGTGGGATGACTACATGAATGGAGGATCCTCAATAGTGGATTCAACCACTAGAACCCTTTGACATATGGGGCATTGACTTCATGGATCCCATCACACCCGTGTCCAATGGAAAGACGTATATCATCATAACAATTGACTACTACAACAAATGAGTAGAAGCAGCAACTATCACTAGTTGTACATCATCCACTATTGCTAGATTTGTATAACAAAATGTTGTAAATAGGTTTTGGGTTCCACATGCGCTAATTTTTTACAATGGAACTCATTTTACAGGTGCCACCTTTCAAAAGCTTATGTAATGCTTGAGGATCAAATATAAATTAACAACACCCTATCACCCCCCAAGCCAACGATCAAGTAGAGGTAACTAACAAGGAGATCACAAAAATCTTAACAAGGACCATAAGCAAATATAAGAGAGATTGGAGCATAAAACTCAATAATTCCCTCTAGGATTACCACTTAACATGGAAATTTCCTATTGGCTACTCTCCCTATGAGCTAGTGTATAGAAAACTTCCAACACTCTTAATTCAATTCGAGCTCCGTACACTCTTAATAGCCTATGAACTAAATATTGACCTAAGCCTAGAACAAAAAGAAAGATTGATCAACCTCAATGCACTAGACAAAAATTGATTAGTGTTCCTATCTTTGAGTGAACTGCACAAGGTATTCAACAAGCAATGACATGACCTAAGAATTCATAAAGTAAAATTTCAACCAAGAGATAAGGTTCTCTATTGGAACCCCATACATGTATCCCAGAAAACAAAATTCCAAATGTTGTGAAAGGGACCTTATATAACTGACCATATACAAACTTGAGAGCCCAAATAAAAAGCAGTTGGTCAACGTCCAACAAGTAAAGCTTTTCTATGAGCCCAAGTAAGCCAGTGCAACAAATACCTTAACAAATGGACAACCACACTTAATTTTTCAGATCTCCTCCTTCCAACTCAGTCATGGGGGACATGGCCATCCATGCTAATTATCTATATGGCTCCTTAGCTTTTCTATTTTTTTCCACATTTTTGATTTTACAATTTATTTATTTCACACCTTTTTTATTTTCAAAATTTTTCCTATTTTCACCATTTTTTACACCATCATTAGTACATTTAAATCTTTCTTGAATGTTTTAAACTTTCTTATATATTTTGTTTTGTTTTTTTTAAGTGTGATTTTCAAATTTTTGTTAATAAATTTTCATTGTGCTAATAGGACACTGTGGTGCTGCAGCTATTATTGATGGTGGTTTGTGCTTTATGTTTTGTTCGCTAATGTCTGGTTTCTATTTTAGAAGTTTTGTGTCAAATACTAAGTCATGGTTTATTTTTCATGGAACAGGCAATGAGTCCATGCCATCCATCCATTCATAAACTCTATGGCTTTTCTTGTTTTGGAAGTTTAAGTTCCCTATTATTAGATAAATTTTTAATAAATTGATGACCTTGGTAGTTTCCAGAATTGGACAGGATTCAAAGGTTTGTACAGGGTATGATTTCAAGGGGATTCAATACTCTTTATACTCTTGTACTTACTTCGATGCTTAAGTGTTTTCATAAACTTTTTAAAGTCTTTGCATGGTGTGGTTCTCATTCAAAAAGAAAAAAAATAAAATAACAAAAAAAAACATGATGGGAATTCAATGCACATCCCTTAAACAAATAAATGGGCCATAGGCACTAGTCATGGGACTAGAAAGACATGTTACCCATGCTTGAAGGTCCCCTCTAGCTAAAGACCTCTCTCACTTTCTATTTTTCTTTTCTTCTCTTTATGGAATGGTGGTTGTTTGTTGGTGCACTCTTGTGTTTTGAGGGGATGGATTGATCTTGAAGTGATGATGCAAGTTGCTTAAAGAGGTTTGTTTTGGTCAGACCAAGGATGGATCTTCTTAGGTCATTTGAAACACAAACTTCACAGGGAACTTCTTATGACCTCAATTCAAAATTTCATTCTACCTTCTCCATCATGCATCTATGTTGTCCATAATTCACCTTACTGTTGGTGTCCATGTTCTTAATTCAGTGTCTTGGTTTGATGTACTTGAATGCTTAGATAGAATCTTCTAGGTTTTGATCCTTAACTTCCATCAACCATTAATCACCTATGGGGCCCATTGACTCCTTAGGTTGAGGTCATGCAGGGGCAAACAAGGCATGTTCCTACTATGGGGAGGACCCACTTGCATATCTCTTGGTTGGGTTTGTTAATAACCTTATCCTTAGGAATTATTGCAAATAGAATCTTTTGTACACCCATCTTCTACATCAAACCATGTGCTCCTTTACATATTTTGTTCATTAAACACATTCTTCATCAAAATTTTCAATTTTTGAGCATTCAAAGACCCTCTTAAATGATTCTATCATATTCTTGACTTTTCTGGAATTCCATGGATCCTAAATTCTTTCAAAAATTCCTTATATTTTTTGAGATATTCAAATTTGAAAAGTTTACCTACAAGGCTCGTATACGAGGCCCCATCGATGGAGTAGGCCCATATACGATGCCTCATATATAGGGCCTCATTGATGTAAGGGAAAAATTCTATATATAAGTGCAACCACACTTTGAAATTTTTACATTTTTTCACAAATGCCAAGGGAGTTTTTCAAATATTTAGAGCCCAGAACCTTCTAGAGCTCATAACTTCCTAACCATTTATCCAAATCACTCCATTCTTCAACCTTGCAACTATTGAAGGTAAGCTTTTAGTTGTGTAGACCATAAATGTGTCATTTTTGATAAAAATTTTTTTTTGCCATTTTTCTAATTCCCACAAGGGTTTAACTAAGAAATCAACTCTTAAACACCAAATTAGAAGAGTTAAACCTTTCCAACAAGCTTTGGTGGCATTTACAATAAATAATTAATAAAATAACTAGTCTACCATGGTCCAAACTTAGCCAAAGTGTAACTAACTAACAAGAAAAGGTATTCAAAAAATTTTGAAGTGTCACATAATATCTACTAATCCATGGATGTGTTAGGTTTGTAGATGGCACCAAAAGGAAAGTACACGTAGGAAGTAAAACCATCTTAACCAAGGGAGAAATAGCCAAGAACAAGAAGGGACCAAGAATAGGCCCAAGAAGAATCACTTGAAACATACACCATAGGTCCTCTTAGAGAAGAGGTAGAAGTGGAATCTATCATACAGATTCTAGAACAAGCAGTAGCAATAGAACACTCCCATTGGGATGATGCGCCAACACCACAAGCAAATTTGAAGGTGACCTTGATAGAGGCTTGCATAAATTAGATTAGATTATGAGAGGCCTAGAAAATAGCGCTCCAAGAGTTAAACTTTGGCCCATTCCTAGAGAAAGCACAAAAAGAAGTGAAAGACTAGCTAAAGGCCTCTCCCATGTGGCCAATCATCACTTCCACTAAGGAGTGGTACATGGGAGAGACATTCCTATTGTGGAATAATAGGTAGCCTAGATCAATGGGAAAAATTAAAGACATATTAGTGTCCTACTCAACATAGGCCATTACTGCAATGCTTGGGTTGTTGAAAAAAAGGGAAATTCTTACTGAGATCCCAATGCAAGAAAATCTTAGCATCAAGAAAGAATGGGTTAAGCAGTGTTATGGTATCGACCACAAGGAGTTTGGCACACTCACATTAGTAGAGAGGATCCACTACAAGGTTGTGACCTTCCACCTTAATCCCACGATGAGGCCAAGAAAAATCATTACATTCTCTACCCAATCATACACTGCTTTAAGTGGGAGACTCATTGTTAACCTTTCACAGCTAATTTATCTAAAGATGGAGAAGTGGTTTAAAGAAAATGAACATGAAAGGAAGGCACTCCCCTTGTGATGCCTCATTAGGAAAATCTATTAGAGGGGAGGAATAGCCTGTTACACTAATGATGTTATCAAGAATGTTCTAGCTACTAACTAGGTAGAAATGATGAAAGACAAGATGCCTGCAATGACTATTAAGAAGAGAAGTAACGACCACCACCTCCACCTGCCACTCAAACAATTGTGCCATACATCGCTACAACTACCCAATGATTATGCAAATATTGGGAATGGCTCTTGAATGAAAAAGAGTAATGAGCAGACATGAGTGGCGGGGACCCATCCATGTACAGACCTATAATGAGTCACCTAAATCAGGTGGCCTAGATAATCAATTTGATGGATGAAGATGGATCTATTTTCTCAGCCCAAAGAACACAGCTACCCGGTTGGTTGAATTCGAGTACTAGAGAGGTCATAGTATATCTCACAAAACAATAATGACTTCTAGAAATCTCTAAGACTGCAACCTTCTTAGTAAACTTGGAAAGGATGAAGGAACAACTATATTGGTGATGTAGCACTAGGGGTAGGCAACTACAGAAAAAGTGATCACTGACCATATTACCGAAACACAACATAGCTATGGCATCTACATTGGACATCACTACATTTAAAGATGTGCAGATGTCCATAGGGACCATAAGCGGTAGAACAAATGCAACACAACACAAAGATCTATTGGACCAAGTAGTGTAAACTAGGCAACTACTTCTAGATGTCTTTGACCTTCTAGAAAATATTACTACAACCCAATCAAAGCTGGTAGAGGAAAAGGGCAAGAATATCATTTTGGAGGGGCAACTTGAAATAGCAAAGGAGTTGAATAAATACTTAGCTATGGAATTTGTTGAATTAAGAGCCCAGATTGCTAACCCCACATCTCTAAACCTGACATTGACAAGAGATGAAGCTATGAAATAACTTTCCACTAAAATGAAAGGGGTTGAGGATGCAATAGAGACAACAATGTTCTACAAGATTTAGAAGGCCTTGGACCAGACTCACTAAGAGAATATATAGTTGACTGTAGACAACCATCGCCTAAGAAATGTTGATGAGCATAAGCAAAAATTAATTGATTTCATCCATCAGTAGTAGGAGCAACTGGCCAAAGAAAACATAGAACTAAGAAGATTGGTAGTAGAAAATAAACATCTCTCTACGGAGGAGGCATGTGGCCTTCACCAAAAAATTACAATCAAGGTAGCCACCTAGAAATCAGAAGGCTCTCAAATTTGAGAAAGTCCAAGATCCTTACAAAGAGAAAGTTAGTCTACAAAAGGAAGTAAATGAAAAACACATCCAATTTGCAAAAGTGAAAGTGAATGAAGCCCTCCAGTAACTCCAACAAGGGAAAGAATTATGGCAACCCATCATTGATGGGATAGATGCCTATAACAAGGTGGAAATATGCACAAAGGAGTTACAGATTGAGGAGATGATAGAATATATAGATCTCACCAATTTTTATTACACAAATTTGGCAATGTTAATTATCAAACCACTATGGTCAGAACTGGAGAAATAGGTAGGCAGCTCATACTTGTTGTACAAGGTCTAGTTCAAGCATCATAAAGACACCAAGAAAAAGCTTGCGATGGAAGACACTAAACTCAAAGTCTTCAAGGCACGATTCATTGAGTAATGATCAATTATTGAGAACCTAAATAAAAGGATGAATGACTCCTAGGAGTTGCAAAATGCAGTTAGGGTGTTTGATATCAAATGCATATAGTTTGCTACCTTGTTTGTTAATGTGAAGAAAATGTTTTCACTAATGCCTTGTCCATGGGATATTCCCATTCTAGTCCACATTGCTGATGCCATATGGACTATGAATGATCCCCAAAGCAAGGAGGAGAAGATGATGACATTACTAGATGTCTTTCACCTTCCACTAGAGGTTATAGCTGTAGTAGGATAGCCATAGCCACCTTAGCTACTGCACATGCCCAAAGCTAGCTTAGAACCTTAAGAGCCTTCATCACCTATAGCTATCTAATCTTCTTCACCATCTTCATGCTGTCAAAGGATGTGTTATCCAATTTTGTGTAGTCACATCATGGTATTCAATTTTGTGTCATTAACATCACAATTTTTGTAATTTGATGATTAGTATACTTGGGCACTTAGTTTTGTCAAGTCAGTTTGTTATGTCAAGAGTCAGTCAATAATCCCATACCTTCCTAGTTTTTTAAAGGAACTCGATGATGAGTTTTCATTTAGTCATGGGCATATGATGAGCATCAAAGTGTCATGTCGACGAGCCTCCATTGATGTGACCTCGTCGATGGGTCCCCATCGATGGGGCCCTATTTACGTGGTGTTGCCCCATCGACGAGGTCATGTCGACATAGTATTTGCTACATCTATAGGGCCTTGTCAGTGTAGTCTTATAGCCAAAACTATAAATATGAGCTCCCAGCCATGTTTATGCATATCATTCAAGTCATAGTAGTAGCAAAGCTCTTGTAGTTTGTCCATTTGAAAGTTAAAATATTTCTCTAAGTGCCTACAGTAGGAGTCAGAAAGTGTATGGATCTTTATTCAAGCACTATTGTACCTAAACCACACCAATGTGTATGGAAATAAAGATGAGCCTTTTAATCAAACCTTGTAGCACTTAGAATAGATTAATTATTTATTTATGCATCTCAGGGTTTTCATTAATTATGCTATTAATTAAAATAAATTAGAATTTAAGTGAGTAGTTAATTAATTAAGCTAAATAGATTAAGTACATAAGTACGACTAGCATCGTTATTGCTTGGTGTGCCCAGTAGCATAATGCATGGTAACCCAATAATGGATATGTGGATTTAGGACATGTATGGAAAGTGGGATAGGATGCTTATGTTAGGATTAGTTAGATACTAGTTAAGAAATTAAATTAGATTGGTTGTTAAATTATTTCATCTCTCTACTCTAAGAATCAAAAAACATAAAACATAAAATAATAAAAATCATATGCCTCAATTACATTTAACCATACCTTTGTACATCACAAATGTAATTGGAAAGATAATGAACAACCTTTAGGGCAAGGTTCACTTCCTAGAAGACTAGTGTATCAGAAAGTATAGAGTATGTGGAATTTGACTGGATCACGCATGAATGCTTTGTGATTCGTATGGTTGGACATAGGGGGTACCTCGACTGCTCATCACTTAGGAATAAGATTTTTATATCATTGAACCTTATATTTGGTGGGAAGTTTCCTCCAAAAAGATTTACTATTTTTCATTGTAAAAAATCATCAACAACTTTAGTTATAGCTGAATCTAGCTAGTATATTTCAAGCTTAAATAAGACTTACATAGCTTTCTTTAAAGCATTTTTAGGAGGGGGCAAGAAATGTTGGCACATTTCTACCATTTGATGGAGCAATGATGGTCATTGCTAAGAAAAATTTAGATGAAGCTTAAGAAGAAATAGGTTAAAGCCATGAACAAAGATATGGATAGTAAGAAGTTTGTCTTCTAATTGATGGTTTCTCAGTTAGATGAAATCAGTACAAAGATGGATAGGAATGTCAATCTTAGTTATGTTAAATACATAAAGATGATGAGGATTCACATTTGGATGATGAAGAAGAAGTTTCATAGTGAGGTGGAAGTAATGATGAGAAAGGACAATCAAGCTATGGAATTGTTAGAACCCATCAATCAAGGATTTTGATGGGATAAAATCCTATTTCTCAAATGAAAATTCCAAGAGCTTAAACACTAGTTTCTACTTCTTTCCATGGTAAGCTTGATGAGGATGATGAAGAAAGGCTTGCTAGAGCATTTTGTAATGCTAAAAAAACTCCAATATGTTTAGTTAAAGACTTTTAATAATGTCAATGGCACAAATGATTTTTCAAGTTGGCTAAATAGACTTGACAAGAACTTTAAATTGGAAGAGATATCAAATTAGTTAAGGGTACTTACTACTAAATCCAAATTACAATGAATGACATCTACTTGGTGGAAAAAGGAGTTTCAAAGTAATCAAAGATAAAAAGGTGAACCCATC
Source organism: Gnetum montanum (assembly GCA_015680685.1). NCBI lineage: Eukaryota > Viridiplantae > Streptophyta > Gnetopsida > Gnetales > Gnetaceae > Gnetum > Gnetum montanum. Next base: position 1,214,358 of record MNCI01005835.1, read on the forward strand.
ATAGATTAGAATCTAATGAAATATAGTTTAAGAAGAAAATTTTAATAGTCTTGTCAAAAAAAATACCATTATGAAGTTAAAATTCTTAAGGCAAGGTGACAAAGACATCGAGGATTTTTACATCAAATTCTATGAACTATTCTATCAAGCTAGAGTGAAATAGGAGAATTATATATAGAATTCAATCTTTTTAGGAGATCTCAAAATGGTAGGAGTTATCTTTTTGTGAGATACAAACTCTTGATGAGACTTATGATTTGATACTCAAGGTAGAAATGAAACTAAGTAGATTTAGAAATAGGAGAACATAAACATCTAATGGAAAAGATAAGGGATCAAAATCAAAGAAGCAATCCAAGTCTAAATCTAAAGAAAAATATGGTAGCCATGATAAGAAGATAGAGAAGGATGATGAGAAGGATAATGCCAAGGAAGACCAAAGCAAGGAAGGCAAGGGTCAAGGTAGTAGCTCATCAAAGATTAAATGCTTCAAGTATAGAGAATTGGAATACAAGTAATGGGAATGTTCACTTATCAAGGCTATGACATCTAGCCCCATATGTCATGGAAAATTTCAAATATATGTTATATTAGACATTATGCATAAAAATACAATATACCAAATGTCAAACATATGTAACATTTGACATTATGCATAAAGGAAATAACAAGAAAAATGTAGAAAGAGAAAGAAAAGAATGCTTTGTTAATATCTAATAGTGTATCTAGATCATGATCTAAGAGTATTCCTTGGGGTTGGCATCTATCCTTTAGAGGTAATCTAGCACTACCACCATGGTTAGGCCTATTACTTGACTAGAAGGGATGGCCAATCCACTTTTTGTCTCACTTTACCGAGCTTTCATCACTTACCTTTCCAGACTCTACAACTCCATGTTGGCGTGACCTCTAAGCCTAGGTATAAATGTCTTATGTCAAACTCCCAAAGGTTACCTCAAGAGAATTATCTATTATTACAATGCAACCTTTCATGTCTTAATTACAGTTGCCCTTTCGGGCCTTGTTACAATGACAATAACACATATTATGAAGAAGCACCATCTTTGTTTTGCAACAACATCATTTGGGAATGGGGACTTGACAATCAACCTCCCTTAGGTTTTGTTCCTCCTTGAACGAGTCCATGTTCACTATCTTCTTCTGCTTCCATGTATCTTTCATGATTCTATGCTCTAATAATTTGATTTCTTCTTTGAATTAAAAGTTATTTCTTGATTATTTTGCAAACAAAATATATGTGTGAAAAATATATAGAAAATTAAATATTATTGTCTTAATACTGACCTCATTTTCTATCCGAAGTGAATTAAAGAATTACCAACCACCAATCACCAGTCCTAACCGAGGTCACACAAAGTGCAACTCATATCTAGTTATCCAAGTAAAGGTAGGGAAAATTCTTTATTTCCAAATTTCATTACCTTAAATATTTTACTATCTAATAAAAATATAAATTAAACAATGAAGAGAATAATAAGATTATAAATAAAAGTAAGGGTAAGATACTTCTTGATGTTGATCAACCTTATGAATTGATGAAAGTAATTGTAATTCTGCCATGAGTGGTATATGATCAGATGGTCTTGTTTGGGATGGCAAAGCTTGATCTTAACTCTTCTCAACTTCTCCTTTAGAAATTAACTCTAGTAATTTGATAATTTGCAAGAATCATACATCATACCAAATATAATCCAAGATCTCAATGAAGAATGTTGTTGATCCATCCTCATTAATCATCTGAACTATGATTCTTGATAAGCACTATTCATCAACATCATCTGTTCCAAAATTCTTGAATCTAATTTATCTCTTAAAGATTCAAAGAAGGATATGCACTGGAGAATGGAATTGAATGTTGAACTTATGTAAACATCTTCTTCAAATCAAGTTCATCTTCCAAGGATTCCTTTAAAGATATATATTTTAAGAATTGATAAACACTACTTCCAAATTTTGCATTGAACTCTTCATAAAGAATAAATGGAATTAGATTATTATAACTCAAAAATAACTTATTTTTCAAACATTCTTCTATTTTCTTAATCAAATATGCTCCTTGACACAGTCTAACATCTAAACGTGTTGGTTTGACAATCAAATGTGTGTTGACCATGCATACACATCTTGATAAATGGAATTTTAGAATTACTGCCAAAGCTATGTGATTTTTCTAAAATCTTTACTTTTCTTTCTTTTCCATCTCTTGAAGTTCTAGAATTTCAAAAATCATATTTCCTAAACTCCATTCAAACATTTGTATTAATTCAAACTTGGCTTCTTTATAAAAGATCACACAACCATCCATGTTGTAATTTTTGCAATAGGTTAATCTACATGACTCAAAAAAAGAACTTCTACAAGAATCTTTTTGCTTGTAAATACCTATGTATCCCATATTTTTCAAGTCTGGTTGGAATTGGTATGGAAACTCCCATGCCAAGACTTCTTATACGCATAAAACATCAACATTTAAATTTTGCAATTCTACTAAAATGCATGGATATTAATATTCATGTCAATCTAAGGCCCATGGTGGACATAGTGGATGTTGTTTCTTGCTCACTAAGGATCTTACAAGCACATTGTATGTTGCATCTTTCATTCTCATTCTTGAATTCTCCTCTAGATCATTTCTCTTCATGGGTATCATACGCCTTGTCAAAACAATATTTTGAGTCTCCATGTTATTTTTGCCATATGATTTGGTTGTATGATGGATTGATATACACCTTCTTGATCATTGAAAACTATGTTGTTTCATCAACTAATTCTCCAACTAATACATCAACTGATTATACATCAATTGATTCTCAACTAATTTAGTAATATTTAAGTACATTATTTAATTTTAGTAATATATAATTAGATCATCTAATTCTTAATGACCTTTCTACCACCCTTAAAGACACTCACTCCAGTAGTGTAACTAATGACATGCAATAGGAATCTTAAGGCTATCTACAAAGGTTATTTTCCCAAGGCATGATTAGTTATCCTTATGTTGTCAACTTTTAAGGGATAGTTTCATGATATCATTGAGTTATTGGGTACTCAGATCACAAATTTAACCTCTCCATTGACTTTAGAAGGATAAAAAATGTTGGATATGACTATTCATATGTTGAAAATGAACATTGTATGCTTGAATTATGCTAAAATTAAACTTTGAGGCTCTTAATGCACTATATCTAACAAGGGGTAAAAACTAAGTTTTAGAATTTTTTTAGAACTAATTTGACTTCACCATTATGTCCAGAAGGTTGAAATCTATAGGAAATGACTCTTCATTCATTGAAAAAGGCTTTCGAAATCAAAAGGTATGGCTTTTGTAGTTTAGAACCTTTTGGCGCAAAAAATGAGACTTCCTGAACTGCAAAAAGCCATAACTTAATTATGGAATTCTTATCCTGTTACTACCAATGCATCAATTTTCATTTTTGAAATTTTTTTGAATGTTTTTAATTTTACTAATGGCTTTGTTGCCAAAAAATTTGAAATTTTTCATCGCTTGATGGAAAAATTCTTTCATTGTTGAAAGCAGGGTAGCTACTAGACAGGGACAATAGTAAGGCAAAGAACGTAGTCAGTAATAGCAACAGGTAAGGAGGGGCATGCAAGATGGTAGCAATAGGTGAGGTAGAGATGCACATAAGGGCAGCAGTGATGAGTGTCAGCTGTGGTGCTGGATGATAGTGTTGGACACTGGGTGGCCCTCCTTAGGGCCTACGTGGCCTATGGTAGGGTTCACACATCCCTTTTTAGGGCCTATGTAGCTCTTAAAGGGGCTAGCATGGCCCCAAATGGGTCCTACATGTCCTGCTCAAGGGCGTAAGTGGCCCCAAATGAGGCTTGTGCGGCCCTCATAGGGGCCTTTATAGGCACTACATGGCCCACTCAAACAATGCTACCATGTGATACAGCAAGGTTTTCGATGCACAAGGGCATCGAAATAGGCCATTATCGATGGTGCTACTGGTGTAAAGGGTGCCTGTGATTAGAAACACTACCAATGCTAGGGATGTCTGTGATCAATGTTGTAGGTGGTGTGCATGTGGAATAGTGGGACACACATGGTAGCTAGCATATGACAGTAGCATGTGATGGCAATGGTAGATTGGTGAGAAGCATGATGGGTGGTAAGGTACATGGTTATTGTAGAGGTGTCATGTTCATGTGATAAGATGAGCCATAAGGATTGCATTGCCTGATAAGGTGAGTGTGGCCTGCAAGGCCTATGCACCTTGTGAAATTTTTTAAAAATATATTATTTTATTTATTATAATAATTATTATTTTTAAAAAAATTGGTAGGGATGGTGGGGGTGGGCTACCTAGGTTTGAACCCATGACCTCTCACTCAATTTTTTTTTTATTCCACCTTGCCTCAATGGTTGATGTGGTGGTTCAGTGGGGCGAAGGTTTAGTGTCAGTAAACAACAATTTTGGGTTGATTCCCAACACTAAAATTTTGACATTTTTTAAATAAATAAATAATAATGTAATAATCTAATATTATTTTAATGTGCATATAATGAAAAAATTTAAACATCGATATCTTTCAAATCGTAAGTCTGATCGAGACAAAATATGTACCATTGGAATCATCTCAATGAGTACTATGCATTGGACATGGTCTTAGGGTTTAAAAATTAAGCTGGATTTTCAAGATTTTAAAAAATCAAAACTAGATTATTCTACTAAAATGACATTACTAGGTTGATGTATGGAATACATGATTACTTATAAATGAGTCTAAGTTGGTTAGGATAATGAATTTCAACAAAAAAGACCAATTTATGTCATAGTTACTAACTTTTTGGGAGCAAAGTAACAATGATCTTAATCAATTATTATTTATAGTATTAAGATAAATAAGAGTTACTTGGACTAATGTGTCCTTATGTTACCAACATCTCTTGCAAATAATGAATCTTGATGGGGTGTATTCAAGTTTTCATTAGTCAATGATGTCCATGATGGAATTTTATTGATTGGTGGAATATTAGAGACATATGATGCATCTGGTGATGAGCAATGATTTTTCCTATGTCATGGCTTTATGGTTCATCATCAAGTTCATGTTGTAGTTAGCCTATGGTTCTAAATGGTCTCTGGGTCATGGTTTTCTCTAATACCAATTGTGACATCCCATTCCCGAATGTCATGGAAAACAACAAATATACGTTATATTAGACATTATGTGTAAAAAGAACATATACCAAACATCAAATATATGTAACATTTGACATTATGCGTAAAGGAAATAATAGGGGAAATGTAGAAAAGAAAGAAAAGAATGCTTTATTGACATGGAATAGTATATCTAGATCATGCTATGAGAATATTCCTTGGGATGTTCTTCCTTTGTAATCTATCCATTAGAGGCAATCCAACACTACCACCATGGTTAGGCCTATTACTCAACTAGAAGGAATGGCTAGTTCACTTCCTATTCTACTTCACTCAACTCCTGTCACTTGCCTTTCTAGGCTCCACAAATCCATGTTGGCATATTCTCTAAGCTTGGGTATAAGTGCCTTAGTTCAAACCCCCAAAGGTTACCTCAAAAGACATGTCCATTATTACAATGCATCCTTTTACATCTTATTTACAGCTACCTTTTCAGGTCTTGTTACAATAATAATAACACTTATTATGAATATGCACCATCTTTGTTATGCAACAACATCATTTGGGAATGGGAATGTGACAAAGGAAACCAAGGTTAGAGATGTGTAAACCATGGAGGTGGGAAAGACATCAAGCCAAGCTCTTCAAAGAGATAATTGTAATGCTTCCAAGATTAATAAATTTTTTGAAATATATTCTTTTGCATTCATGAGGAATGTTGATAGAGGAGATCATCATGATAGAAAATTATTATTTTGGATTGGGGCTAGATGTTTGCTTAGTGATGAATGTTATCTCTTCTAGGATAATTGCTAGATGAGGTTTGGTAACTAATCCTCATCCTAAACCATACAAGGTGCATTGGTTGTCTAGAGATTTTTCTTAAGAGGTGAGGGAATGATGTACTTTCAAATTTAACATTAAATGTTTTCAAGATGTTGTGAAGTATGGTGTGCTTTCAATTAATTTGTTAATGTAATTTTTGGTAGATCTTGAAATTTTAACAATGATGCTCAATTTGATGAAGCAAGAAATGTATGGAGTGTAGCTAGACCTAATGAAATCCATGAGTTGATTCTCATGATAATTTAACAAGTGATATAACAAAGCTCACTTAATGCTTTTTTAAGCCTTCTAGGAGAGATAGAATATATTAAGGGACATGATGAAGCTAGTCTTGGTTTTGTTGTTGTATCAATAGTTTCTTATAACTATAGTGATGTGCAAGTAGAACTTCCAACAGCGATGCTAGGCTTGAAGGAGTAATTTCCTAAGTTATTCAAGGGGAAATTAAATGGATTACCACCAATGAGGAATGTACAATATTATATTGATTTCATTCTTTATGCTACCATTCCAAATAAGAGAGCATATTTGATGAGACACGATATGCACAAGCCGCGATATTGTGTACGCGATATCGCGTCGTTCCCTGCGATGTCACGTACGCGATATCGCGGTCCATTGCCAAATCTATAAATAAGAGGCGGCACTTCCCTTATTTCCCATCCTAGGCTTAAAGTAGGGAAACTCTGGCAAATTGATCACTCCAGAGATAGAATATTTTCCATGTGCCCACAACAGGAGTCCCCAAGTGAACGGATCTCTATTCGAGCAGCTTTGTACCTGAACGCAAGTTGTGTACGGCAATAAAGATGAGCTTTGTGGATAAATCTTACAATGCATGTAATAGGATTTTATTACATGTTATTTCTTACTTGTTATTTATTACCTGCATTAGCGTGGCATGAGTACAACTTGATTACGAGCATTGACAAATGTGTATGACTAATCAAGAAATCGGTTGCTTATCGCGATTAGGTTCTCTCACCCTCAAATCCTAGAATGTGGAATGAGTACGAATTGATTATGAGCATCTAAGGATGTGTACGGCTAGTCAAGGAATCGGCTGCTCATTACGTTTAGGCTAGTTAAGTGCCTCAGTACGACCACTTCGAGCACATGCATTACGTGTGGTGATCCCATTAACTATTAGCATTTGGTATCCACAGTTGCATAGTTCAAGGTGTGTACGATAAGTGGGAACGGATGCTGACACTAGTTAATTTAGACTTAGTCCTTAGTTAGAGTTAGTTAGCTCTCTCAACTCTTCACCTCGATAGCATAGGAGAAAAACATTAAAAACTATAAAAATCATATACCTTGGACTTACTTAACCATACACCTTGACAAACACAAGTAAGTCTAGGAAGACAATGAATGATTAACCCTAAGTGTTCCATGGGGCGTGAAAGCATTTAGTCTATGGAGTTTGATCGGATCACACGTGCTACGCTCGTTTCGTATGGTTGAGTGTAGGGGTACCTCGCCACTCATCATTGGCGCTGTTGCCAGGGACTAAGCGTTTGTGCGCCAAATAGAACATAAGGGATATCACTCACATTGTTGGAAGCCTTAACGAACCTTCAAGTTAATCAAGACAAAAATTATATAACAGTAAATTAGCACACCAATAAAAATGTCTTCTTCTCATAAGATCAACTCACCACCTAAGGACCATACACGAGATAGTCGGCAACATAAAATACATAACCAAAATCAGCCAAGTCCTAAACAATATAAGATGACATATACTCATCCCGATGAGTATATTTCTAATTTTACTTTTATTCTCCATCAAGACGAATAGCTACGATGGAGAGATTTGCAAGGTAACATTGTGTTACCCCCAGATCGATCAATCTCTCACATGCTTTTCCGTGCCTTAGCACAGATTGGCATGCAAGAACTATATGTTGAATACGTTGCAGAATATTTTGACATGAGGGATTATTATCCCACAGATGCCCAACGTATGAGGGACTTACAGCAGGAGAGTCAACATGCACTATTGAAGGGTAAGGTCCTACACGTCCTTAGCGAAATAGGAGATGAGGAACCCCTTATCACGAGTTCTTTAGCAAAAGATGTTCCCCCTCTTAATGATGAGGAGGAGGTTGGGTATCAGAACCTACAATAAATGATACATATCTCTAGTTCTAATACCCATGAACACCAGTTGTTCACAGAAGGAACAACAACTCATGCTAAGGATGGGGACTTAGATCGTCACCATGATCGGGGTCATAGCAGCTAAAGAGAAGGCAAGAAACATCATCATGGTGATGGTTCCCCTTCTTCTTCTCCTTCATCCCATCACTCACCCTCTCCTTCCACATCTGGGCATAGCCATCATGAACATAAAGGTGAGGATAAAAGTAAGAAGGATGAAAGACCTCGACGGGAAAGTCAAGAGAGAGGACAAGGGCAAGGACGTAGGGAGAGTAGGGAACAATGCAGACATCATAGGCATCATGAAAGAGATGATCATGAAGAGCCCCTACTCGCAACCCAAAGTATGCTTGACATAACAGAGGCAGTTAAGATTCCCACAAGGCATTTAAAAGATAGTTAGATCAAATGATTAGACATGAACAATATCCCACGATTTGAAGGGGGATACAATGCTAATCCACAA